>JAJONQ010061346.1:0-19420 GCA_036250385.1 Solanum microdontum
TGGAATACCTGGAGTTATGAGCTTCTATAAAGATCTGCTGCCTCAACTCACCCACATTAGGAACACATAAGCGACCTTGGTAACGAAGCACACTATCTGCCCCTTGGGAGAAAACCTCAACTTTCTGCTGATAAACTACACCTTTCAATTGAAGTTATATAGGATCACTATCTTTTTTTTCCTTAACCTCCGATACCAATGAAGATTCTGACCCATTCTAAACTATCACACCACCATATGATGTGTCTGTAAGGCAAACTCATAAGGGAGCAAGCTGGTGAACATCCTTGGCTAGCTCTTTCCTTTCTTCCTCAACATGTGCTACACTACCCATAGACAACCTGCTGAGAGCATCAACCACTACATTGGCCTTATCCGGATTGTAAAGCACATTCATGTCATAGTCTTTGCGGTATTCAAGCCATCTCCTCCGACGAAGATTCAACTATTTCTGAGTGAACACATACTGGAGGCTCTTATGATCTGTGAACATATCAACATTAACACCATACAAGTAGTGTCTCTAAATTTGTAGGGAAAATACTACGGCTGCAAGCTCGAGCTCATTAGTCAGGTAGTTCTTTTGATGGACCTTAAGTTGTCTAGAAGCATAAGCAATAACCTTACCCCGCTGCATCAAGACACAACCTAGGCCGATCGTGGATGCATCACAATAACTTACATACCCATTTGAACCATTTGATATAGTCATGACATGAGTTGTAGTCAACCTAGTCTTCAGTTCTGAGAAACTTTTCTCACACTCATCTTACCACTGAAATTTGACCTTTTTCTAAGTCAAATTGGTCAACGGGGAAGCTATGGATGAAAATCATTCAACAAACCTAATATAATAATGGGCCAAACCAAAGAAACTTCTTATATCTGTTGGAGAGGTGGATCTGGGCCAGTGCTATACTGCCTTAATTTTCTGAGAATCCACTCTGATCCTTTCACTTTTTACCACATGACCAAGGAAAGCGACCGACTATAACCATAATTCTCATTTGCTGAACTTAGCGAATAAATGGTGATCTTTGAGAGTTTGCAGAACAACTCTCAGATGAGTCGCATGCTCCTTCTCACTCCGAGAATAAATGCGGATATCATCGATAAAGACGAAAATGAACAAGTCCAAATACTTGAACAACATGCTCATTAAGTCTATGAAAGCTGCAGGAGCATTTGTTAGTCCAAAAGACATAACTACAAATTCATAGTGACCATACCGAGTCCTGAAGGTTGTCTTCGGGATGCCAATATCTCTGACTCTGAGCTGATGATAGACCTATAGTCAATGCACATTCTGAGGGAACCTTCATTCTTTTTCACGAACAACACTGGATCACCCCATGGAGAGATACTAGGTCTGATGAAGCCCTTATCTAGAAGATCTTTCAATTCCTTAAGCTCGGCTGAAGCTATTATGTAAGGATGAATCAAAATAGGTTGGGTATCTGGGAGGAGATCTTTTACGAAGTCGATTTCCCTTTCAAGAGGAACTCTGGGAAGATCTTCTAGGAACACTTTCGGGAACTCATTTACTACTAGAACTGACTGAAGAGTTGGGGTTTAGGAGTTTGAATCCTTAACTCAAACAAGATGATAGATATACCCTTTGGAGATCATATTTTGGCCTTAAGGTAAGAGATGAATCAACATATAGGCACTGAGCTACTACCCTTCCATTCTAAGACTGTCTCATTTGGAAACTGAAACCGAACAGTCCTAGTTCTACAATCAATTGACACATAACATGAATTTAACTAATCCATGCCTAGAATGATATCAAAATCTACCATTTCTAACTTTTCAAGATCTGCTGAGGTGACTTTTAGAAAGACTGTGGTAGGGTAATTTATAAATACCTGTCTAGGTATAATTGGGTCACCAACTGGAGTGGAGACTGAGAAGGGTTCTGAGAGAGTTTCTGCACTGACACTAAAGTTTACTGCTATATAGGGAGTTACAAAAGATAGTGTAGCCCCTATATCTAACAATGCATAAACATCTAAATGAAAGACTTGTAAGGTACCAGTGACCACATCAGGAGAATCTTCCTGGTCCTGGCGAGCCTGGGAGCATACAACATGTTCCTGATGAGTTGTGGCAACCTGCTGGTGTTGCTGGAGCTGTAGGTTGAGCCTTATTGTTGTTACCTTTTTGCCCCTACCGAGCAGAAGGGCAATCCTTCAACCTATGGCCAGATTGAACACACCCAAAACACCTTTCCATTCCCACAAGACACTCACCCGGATGGTTCTTACCACACTTTGGATAAGTTGGGGAAGTCTTGTTACTTGAAGTACTCCCTAGAGACATAGAGCTTGATGCCCTACCTTTCTGATCCTATCGAAACCTAGGGGATGGAGCACTACATAATGAAGGTGTTGGGGCTGTAGAACTCTATTGAAACTGTGAGCGACTTCCACCATTCGATCTCTACTGAAAGAATTCATAATTCCTTGTTCTAGCCTTCTTGCTATCCATAGCCATTTCCTTCAGCTTTTCTTGCTCAACCTGCTAGGCATGATTCATGAGTTTAGAGATATCCAAATCCTCTAGAAGCATAGTATTGCTCCACTCGGTCTTTACTAGATCAGATACCCCAAACAAGAACTTACTCATTTGTGCGTTTGAATTGGCAACCATATATGGAGCATACTTGGAGAGATGAGTGAACTTCAACTCGTACTCTTGGACCGACATTGAACTGCTTCAAGTTAATAAACTCTTGTGCCTTAGCTTCTCTCAACTCCTTTGGGAAGAACCTATCCATAAAATATCTTGTAAAACAATCCCAAGTAACAGGAGCTGCATTCGCACCCCAGATTTCTTTCCACTGAGTGTACCAGATATAAGCCATATCCTAAAGCTGATAGGATGCTAACTCAATACTCTTAGTACCAGTCATTTGCTTCACCCCAAGAATCTTCTTAACCTCATTCATGAAGTTCTGTGGGTCCTCACCAACCTTCGACCCTAGAAACTCAAGCGGATTCATCCGAACAAAGTCTCAAACCCTAGCTGCTGCTGATCCACCATTAGTGTTTGCATGATATCTGGCCTGCTGATTGTTCTAATTTGCTACACTCTGAGCCAAGAGCTGGATCGCATTCCAAAATTCTGCATTTGTAACCTCATGGTTCATGACCGGAGGAACTGTGTTAGCACTGTGAGCATTAGCATTTCGTGTGTCAGCTCTATGAGGAGGCAAGATCTGAAATGCATAATGATGGATTAGAAATGAGAAGTTGGATCATACCCACGCATGATAAGAATAGCAAAGAAAGTGAAGTTTTTCTTAAAACACAACGTAGCCTTCCCCTCATAGGTTTGGCGCGCTTCACACTCATGAAAGTGACTCTACTTAGTGCGAATTTCGGACACCCTAGGTCTCTTGAACCTAATGCTCTGATACCAAGATTGTCACTCCCCGAGGCTACTCCCTTGACGTAACACGAGACCTAGGATCACGAGTGACCCTAAGGTAACATGAGTCTGACATATCATAAGCATAATGAAAATAACTATGTAAAGAATAAACTATGCGGAAACTAAATCAATAAATATCTGGTGTGAGGACAAAACCCAAATAGTATGAATATATAAAACATACTAAGCGTTAAGTGATAACTGACAACCACTTAACAACTCAAGCTGAATCTATTACTATGTCTGAAAAGCCTCTAACTGGGTTGAGTTGCTGAGACATGCCCCCTAGCTAACTCTAACAAAAATGAAACAAAAAATAATGAATAAAATGAAAGCATATCTATTGTCCTCAGAATATGAGGACTCACCACTGGTGCTGCTGAATGCAGACCAAGAATCGATCTAAGCGTGATCTGGATGTTGAGTACTAGAACCTACATCATGAAAGGATGTAGTGCAGAATATGCGTCAGTACTTGGAATGTACTGAGCATGCATGATATAGATACTAAGTTGAATAAAAGATATATAAGTTGAATAATACATAACTGAGCAATGATGTTATGTAAGCAGAGATATAGATACTGAAATATAATTGATAAGCTAAATTGAATACAATGACCAAGTATTGATCATGAAGATAACATGTTGAACGGTATACTAATATAAATGTTGAAAACCTAGTCATTGCACTAAGAGTTTGACGGTGGGAGCTACTATTAACCGACATAAACCACGTGAGCTAAACATGGAGTCCGATATATACACCCTATCAAGAGGACCAAATATACCTTGCCAGGGGTATAAAGCCATGACTGTTGCCTAATCACTAATATTGATGCCCAACAGAGGGGACTTATAATCTTATGGGGGCACGTAGACTATAAGGGTACGCTGAACCCTACTCAAACTTGGTGCTAAGTCTACTCCCAAATGAAAATGTATATGACACAAATGTAACTGAAATACTGAATAACTCAAAATACTAACATGCAATCTGAGAATGCAATATTTACATATTGATAATGTGACATTCGAAAATTGGAGTATGATTATCTGTTTAACTGACCTAGAGAGTATAATTCATGAACTAAGAGAATTTATACAAACTAGGGTTCTGAGTTTTATACAAGGAATTAAGAAACATTTCCAAGAAACCTTTTATTTAGACTATGGATTATATAGCAGCTGAAATCACAATAATTGCCAAGATTTTACAAACCCTAAGTCTAAATATGCTATGTAGAATCAAGGAACTGACTGAATTCTAGGGACCTAGTGAATGAAAGGAACCCACTATTGAAATCTCACTTACCTCATGACAAAATCTATGAAGAAATCCTTTGGATTTCGGGACTGAATTTTGAAGAACACTACTGCTTGTTCTTGGGAGGTTTGGTCGACTTTTCCTCTTCTTTTTGATCCATGTTTGGATGATTTTTGGAGAATGAGGGTTCTAGGTATGTCTAACTAGGTTATTAGGCTTAGACTGAGCAAAACAACATAGTTTAGGCATTAAACAATGTAGTTTAAGTGCCTAATGCATAGGGAAAAGGACCAAAATTACTGACTTAAAAGCTGACGAAGGACATCCACGGAGGGATTGACGAACCGTCATTTTATCAACCGTCGACTATGGTTGTGGTTCGTGGTCTGCCCGAAAGGGATTCACTAAAATGAGCATAATTTTTTACTCCGAGCTTGAATTTTAGAAAACTCGGTGGCGTTGAAAAATGGATCCAATTATCTTTAATTTGATGGATGATGGGCCACCTAATTCATTTTGTGCTAAAAGATAAGACCGTTTGAAGTTGACCCAACAACAATTTTACTTTAATTGGCTGTTGACCCTCACCTAAGCTCCGTAGGTCCAACCACGGACCGTACTGGTTTATCATGGGTGGGATCAGAGACCATCAAAATTTGGACCTTAACGGTGGAACCCCACCTATGGTTCGTGGTTCTACTTACGGTCCGTGGGTGGTTCCGTTGGTACTGGAACCAGTTTTGTGAAAACTAAGATTTTCCTCATTTTGAGATTCGAGGTGTGACATGCCACCAACCTTATAAGGTGTTTATGTGATTGTCCATGTTTCGATGCTGAAGAGGTATTATGTTAATGATTGTCATATGATTCAATGTGACTCAAAAGAGTTCGACCAAGAATTCGACATCTGAGGAAGGTCCTAGAGTTATTATGGATAGGTAGGTTAGAATTCCTCTTTGAAGGTTGACTCTAACATACAGAGCAACTATTCTCAACTATTTGATACGCCTTGTACTTTCTTTCTCTATACGTTCGAGGACAAACATATGTTTTAGTGGTGGATGATGTAACGACCCTCTTAGTCGTTTTATGAATTTTACTCATTTTTTATTTTAATCATTTTAGTAACTTTAATTAAAAAAAAATATGACTTGCAAGAATGAGTGATACAATTTTTTAATTAAACAAAGTTATTTATTTTACTAAATAGTGGGGGAGTGGGGGGAGAAATTTTAAAATTTAATTAAGAAAAAGAAAAAAAAAGTAAAGTGGGCCAAACCCAAAACAATAATAAAAAAAACCATTTATCAAAGAATAAGAAATAAATAATTAAATAATAAAAGAAAAAGTAGGGCAAGTGCCCAAAATCAAAAGAAAAAAAGGGCAAAAGCCCAAGACTAAAAGTCAGCAACGCTGACAAGCGAAAACAAAAGAGAACGCAGAAACAGAGGAGATAAACATAATGAAGAAAGAAGAAAAGAAAGGAGAAAAGAAAAGAAAAAAAAGAGGAGGAAAGAAGGTATTTCATCCCAAAACATTAAAGTAATGATTCTTGTTCTTTCTATTAAATTTTTATGTCACCATGAACAGATTTTTAGGGTAAAAATGTGTAGGATTTGTACTGAATCAAGAAAATATAGCCATAGGGTTCTTAGAACAAAATTGATATGGGGGTCGAATAACGATCCGTTTTAGCTAAAATTTTGCATGCGATTTTATTTTATTATGGGTGAACATAATCTGAAAGAAAATTTCAGATTCTAATTTGATGGCTCGGGATGACTTTTTGACTAGATTTTTGAGCCGAAACTAAATATAGTATTATGGGTGTCATTAGATTCATATTCTTATGAGGATTACCTATTTGATAGATTGGAAAGACTTTGAAGCTTTACTAAAAGGATAGATGAAATCTTGAAAACTTTGTGGCACGTGATCGACTTTTGAGGTATGTTAAAATTTCCTAGACTCCGTTGAGGGACGTTTGTCTAATTAAAGATTAAAAATGGAATAAACAATGGTAAAAGTGAAAGATGCGGTCTCATACCAATGGTGTGACGGGAATTCGGTACGAGTACCGTTATTATTACGTGACATTTGATTATCCCTATTAATGAAAACTTGGTTGATAAGTATAATGTGGACTTGTAAAAATTAAAGGATTATTTTCTTATATACTCCTGTCACTACTTCTTTCTTATCGGTCTATGAGATATACTGGGTACATATGGTTTCATACTCATACTACACTTGATGCACTCTTTTGTGTATTTCTTGGAGCTTAAGTCTAAGTTTTGATTATCTTGGAGCTTGATTTTGAGTGTACTTATGATATACCTCATTAGCTGTAACTCATAGCTCCTACAAGGGTATATCACTACTCTTACAAGATCTAAGTCTAATTGCATGCTCGCTCTCACCGTACTGTGTTTCAAGCCTAACTCTAAATCACAAGGTGCTACCAATAACATGATTATACTAATCTAAATCATATAATCATGATCTATACATGTCGACACTTTCATTGCAACAATCCAACTTCTTCTTACCACCTCTTTCAATAGACCTCAAGTTCAAATCAAGAATTCAGTAGTTGCATAATGCAATCATCCATTTACTTTAAACACCACATTCAAGCTTATTACTATACCCACTTCATGGGATTCTAAGTAACCAACTCCTATCAAACTTTTCCACCTTCCTATCATCTCTACCAACTGAAAGTCCATGCATTACTACCACCGACTAATTACTCTCATCTAACTATTACTCATCATAAAACCTCATCTCTTTCTTCCTCCACATTTATAACTTTAGATGGAATAAGATTACCACCACTACCTCAATAAGAAACATCAAACCTTGCCTATCTATCATCACACAACTACTAACAAAAACAACCCTCTCAAAACTAAAAAAGATCACTGAAAGAGCTTAGGGCGAAAAATCATAAGCACGATTCATTTGAGAAATATGATATAAAAATATTCATGACATAATATTTTGTCGCTATCCATTGAGAGTAAGTCATGAATTCACGAGACTGAGCATACTATGAGACATGAGTTCTTATATGAATAGGTTCATATCATGAGGCAGATATCCATAACTTTATGGAGTAAGATTGAGATCAATAAAATAAAGGCTTTTCCCCTTATTATGGGAATTGAGCATAGTTGTGACTTATAAAGCTGCTTCTAGGAATTCTTTCTAAGCTGCTTCACTTAACGTCTAGGAATTCTTTCTAAGCTGCTTCACTTAACGTCTTTCTGCTCATATACAAGTCTTTCTATAATTGTTACCCATATTGACTTATAAAGCCACTTAATCTAATAGTCTGACTTCTCCTTCTTAGCCCACTAATACCGTCCTTCCAAGTTCATATCTACCTAATTGGAGGAAACTTGAAGTTATTTAATAGGCTCATCATTGACTATATATGATCCCTCCAACCAAACTCTTAAGAAGAATAAATAATGCTTACATCAGCCTACTCCATATTGATAACTTTTATATACTATCTAGGCACACATAGAAAATCATAAATTTAATTAAAACCTCGTCTGACTACATACGATCTTGGGTACACTTCTTAATACGCTTGATAATCGAAGGACTTAGCCACGCTTTACTTCTCTCATCTAGGGGTCATAATACCACACTTGTACCACTCACATTTATCAAAAACTAACACCTAGATTCCTCACCTACTCTATGTCAAATGTACTAGATCAAATCTTAAAACTAACATCGTCGCCCTCGTGTTGCCATCCTTTTTTTTTATCATGACAAGTGCCTCAAATTCAAGCTTTGTGTCTAGTACAGAATATGGACAACAACTATTTCTCATATATTACACTAACTTACAGCTAGTAGATAAAATAAATAAAACACTATACTCCTAAAACCTCGTGACAAAATAGTGGATTCTTGCCTTATACTAATTACGACCTATCAACATATTCTTTTTCCCACCATTTCCTAATTGGTTCTATAACCCTCTGAATATCATGGTCTCTCCCTTCAACAATCATAAGCCTAAATCAGATCTATCACCTCATGAATACTCTACTTTTCTATTCAACACTTATATTTGATCTTCCCTAACATAATGAAACATCAACATAAACTCACTTCTTGTTATCATATACTCCAATTCATCCTAACCAAAAACTACTCCTCTAACTTCTATCATGAAATCCACACAAAATTACTACTCCTTAGCCCACACATAAGTGAAAAACTTCTCATTAATTATTTAATAGGTACATGGGTACAACTTACGTACTTTACTCAATACCTATTCCCATCTCGTAAGTTACTACACTTCCAAATGCATAATTTTAACTATACGCACTTCTACTACTACTGACTCATACTATCGCAAATCACATTATCTATCAGGCAACAATACTATTCAAGCACTTTAAAAAATACTTCTCTCTTAAAGGTATTGTCACGCCCCAAACTCAAGGGGCACAACTGGCTCCTAATGCCAAACCTCAGGCCCAAGTCGACCCTACTCAACGCTACTAGCGTATGGCAGCCACATGCGATCAAGAAAACAAACAAGTATATCTCAGCTTAAAACTAATCCCTCGACAGGCAAGGCCCCTATCAACAAATCTATAAAAGAAACAACTACTCCCAAGAATTCATATAAAGAAATATCCAACTAGAACAGAAGTCCTGATTGGGACGTCGAGGCCACCATGGTCTCTAAACCAAAACTGAAAGCAGGTGTATATCAAGACAGTAAATCAACAGCTCACAACCTTTAGCTAACCAACAAACTAGGCCAGCATGGCCATAACGTAGCTATACACCCACACACTAGTCTGCAAGCCTCTAAGAATAGTAAAGATTGACAGGATAGGGCCCTAGCCTACCCATAAAAACATATACAACAAAAGCTAACAAACATCCCAACTTTGGCACCTCCGGAGGAAAGGAGATAGCCAACCGGATAAAAGTCAATCCTGTTGCTGAGGAGGTCTATTAGGTCGTCTGTCGGGACCTGCATGCATGAATGCAGCATCACTAGGCAATGGGGCGTCAGTACGAAATAATGTACAGAGTATGAAAGACAATAGACTATGAGCAAGTATCCTAATATACTTGGAGTAATCCAATAGATAAATCATGGATAAGATAAGTGTACTGACCTGCTCCTAAATCTAAACATATCAAAAATAATAAAACAACAACCTAACCAAGCTCCCATGAGCTTGGCAGGTACAAATAGCACACCAGACCAAATACCCAGGCCCCCATAAGCCCAGAAGGTGCAAATCAATCTATATACCCCTATCGGTAGTCCCCCTAGCCTCGTAGGCTGTCACATAGTCCTGTTAGGCAATATTATATCCCCGTAAGTAGCAGATAGCTCTCTTAAGCATCAATATACCGTATAGACAATTCATAGCCCTCTTAGGCAACAACATGGCCCTATAGGCAACACATAGCCTTCTTAGGCGTCAATATAGCCCCGTAGGCACCTCATTGCCCTGCTAGGGGTCAATATATCCCCGTAGCCAACTCATACCCCTTCTATGCATTAATATAGCTCGGTAGGCAGAACATTACCCTTCTAGGAATAAATCACAATCCTGCAGCTAACCACAATAGCCCCAAGGGTAACAACAACAATCCAATAGCTAAAAGCGAGTAATTTAGTTATAAGCAACCTATAAAAATAGCCTCTAAATTGTGTCCAACATAGGGACGCTACTAACTGAATAAGAATTCCGGCAAGGGAGGATTATATCCACTCAAGCAGCCAACAATCAACAATAATGGCTACAAGTATAACAATGACAGCAACCCAATTACATTGCTCCTAAGCTTTAAGTAAATATATTGTTAGAAGGGAATAGCCTTAACATACCTCTCCAATGAACGCTCGAAAGACCGTAATTCCTTCACGAAAGTTGTTCCTTATGTCCTAAGCTTCACAAACACTATATATGCATAGTTGGTACGCACCTATAAACAGTTCATAATTAATCTTAAATTGGCAGATTTGCCATATTGCCCCAACTTGTCGAAACATCCATAGAAATTCATAAAAACAATCATAAAAGAGTCCCGAGATGAATACCTTAGTTAACCAAGGGTAAACCTTGAATAAAAACCAATAACTACAAATTTAAATCTTCAAAAACTAGCTCCAAATGCAGCTCATAGAAGGGAAAAATGATTGCCGCGTGTAGAGATCACGTTTCTAGACACGGGGTTACCTTTAATGGTAGAAATCATCAAAAACTAACCTTCATCATACAAGAACTCCATCGGAACCCTCTCTTAAGATTTCTTTCTGGTTTGGAAGTGAAAAGAAATGTTTTCATGACTTAAAACGTTTAATAAGCCGACATACCACATTTTTTACCCGACCCGAATTCTACCCCTGCAGTCCATAGTAAAACCCTAGTAACGTTTTACTCCGATATTGGTTGAACACGAGGTTTTTTTTGTTGTAAACTAGACTCGTATGCCTTAGATTTAATGGGTGATAGGCCTTCTAAATCTTTATTTATTAGGAGAAAACATCCAAGAGATTTGACCCAAATTTCAGAGAAATCTTTAAAAAGGAACTTACGATAACTTTCACCAACTTTTATTTTGCTACTTACCTAACTTCAAAACTTGAGATACAACCCTTGAGCACTAAAAATATGACATACCACATCATTCTTAATTTATTACCCACCCTCCTTGTCTTTCCTTGAATATACGAGTTAATTTAGGCGTTTTAAAAAGTTGGGGTGTTACATCGTTCCCCTTTTAGAAACATTCATCCTCGAATGAACAATCTGAGTCACGCGGTTAAGTCCTTAGGAGTTGCCAAAATTTAGGAAGAGTATCCTTTGTAAATGTGACTATCAGGGAACCTGAAACGCAAAAATTCTAACCTAGGCATCTCACAGGACGGCATAAATAGCTAAGCATTATAGCTCCGCAATAACAGTGCGAGCAAAAATGTAACGACAACAACCTTAATAATAAGAAAAAATATAAAAAATCAGATAGGTATCTTACCTTACTGCACTAATATAAACTGATATGCCATCACCTTGGGGTATAAAACAAGTGAGGATATTTGGACCTCATGCCATACTAAGTTTCCCAAGTCACCTCTTCTCTATTCTTGTTTCTCCACAATACTTTAACCGAAAGCACTTCTTTGGTTCTCAATTTATGGACCTATCGATCTAATATGGCAACTGGAGTTTCCTCGTAGGATAACTCCTCTGTGATTTGAACATCCTTAACTAGGACTGCCCGAGAAGGGTCTCCTACGCACTTCCGTAGCATCGATACATGGAAAACTAGATGAACAGATTCTAGTCCCGAAGGCAATTCTAACTTATAAGCTACCATTCCTACCCTCTGAAGGATCCGGTATGGCCCAATGAATCTTGAACTAAGCTTGCCCTTTTTTTGAAATCTCATAGCACCCTTCATAGGCGAGACTTTTAAGAATACCAGTCATCGATACAAAACTCTAAGTCCCTTTGTCGCACGTCTGAGTATGATTTATATTGGCTTTGAGCTGTTAGCAACCTCTCCCGAATGAGCTTAACCTGCTCCACTATCTTCTGTACTAAGTTCGGTCCAATCAACCCTGATTCACCTACCTCAAACCATCCAATGGGGAACTTACATTTTCACCCATACAAAGCCTCATAAGGTGCCATCCTAATGCTATAATTACAACTATTATTGTATGGGAACTCAATAAGAGGCAAGTGGTCATCCTAACTTCCCTTGAAATCTAGCGCGCACACCCGTAACATATCCTCCAGTGTCAAAATTGCGTGCTCAGCCTTGCCATCTATCTGAGGGTGAAAGGCTATACTAAGATTAACCTGTGTCCCTAGTCCTTTCGGGAAGGACTTCCAGAAGTTGGCAGTAAGTTGTGCTCCTCTATCAGAGATAATAGATACTGGACACCGTGTAGCCTAACAATCTCTCTAATATAGAGCCCTGCATAGTCTTCAGCCGTAAAAGTAGCCATGACTGGTAAGAAGTGGGCTGATTTTGTTAGTCTATCAATAATTACCCAAATAGAGTCAAACTTGCGACGCGATTGAGGTAACCGTGTAATAAAATCCATATTAATTGCTTCCCACTTCCATTAAGGAATGGCTATCTCCTAAACTAGCCCAGCGGGCTTTTGTTGCTCAACCTTCACCTGTAGGCAGTTAGGACACTATGCGACAAACTCAACAATGTCCTTCTTCATCCCGTGCCACCAATAGATCTCATTAATATTATGGTACATCTTCTTCGAACCAGGGTGAATAGAATAACGGGAATGATATGCCTCTTCCATAATCCGATGTCGAAGCCCTACAACATTCGAAACACGCAATCGAGTGCTATATCTAAAGACTCAATCTCCTGTTATATCAAATGCTAAAGACTATTGATCCTAAGCCTTTGCTCTAAGCTGCTCTAATCTAGGATCCTCTTGTTGCCATGATTTTACTTCTACAACTAGAGATCATACGGCTGTGTCCTGAATTGTTACCCCACTATTTTCTGCCTCTAACAATCTGATTCCCAAGTTACCTAACTGATGAAGCTCTCGCTCTAGCTCACGTTTCTCAACACCTAAATAGGATAAACTACCCATAGATCTTGGACTGAGGGCATCGGCTACCACATTCACCTTTCGTAGATGATATAAAATATCCATGTTGTAGTCTTTCAGTAACTCAAGCCATCGATGTTGTCACAAATTTAACTCCTTCTGTTTAAAGATATATTGAAGGCTTTTATGATATGTGAAGATGTCAACATGAGTGCCATAGAAACACTGTCTCCAGATCTTTAACGCATGCACAACTGCAGCTAACTCTAAATTGTGGGTTGGATAGTTATTCTCATGCTTTCTCAACTACCTCGAAGCATATATGATAACCTTACGATGTTGCATTAGAACACATCCCAACCCAACACTAGAAGTATCACAGTACACCACATAGCCTTCTGAATCCTATGGCAATGCTAGAACTGTTGTTGATGTCAACCTGTCCTTCAGCTCTTGGAAACTATGCTCGCAAGCCTCAGTCCACTGGAACTTAGCTGTTTTTTGAGTCAGCTTCGTTAATGGTGCTGAAAGTGAAGAAAACCCGTCTACAAACCTTCTATAGTACCCAGCTAACCCTAAGGAACTACGAACCTCAGTCGGAGTCATGGGTTTGGGCCAAGTCTTTACGACCTCAATCTATTGTGTATCAACCGCAATGCCTTCATCTGATGCAATATGGCCTAAGAAAGCTACAGAGTCCAAACAAAACTCACACTTAGAAAACTTTGCATAAAGTTCTCAGTCTTAAAGAACCTGAAGGACTGCTCGCGGATGATTTGCATGCTCTGCTTTTGAACGTGAATACACCAAAATATCATCAATAAATACAATCACAAACAAGTCTAGATACGGCCTGGATATACCATTCATCAGGTCCATGAACATTGATGGGGCATTAGTTTATCCAAAAGACATTACCAAGAACTCAAAGTGTCCATATTTGGTTCTAAAAGTTGTCTTTGGAACATCTTTCTCCCAAACTCATATCTGGTGGTACCTTTATCTTAAATCAATCTTTAGGAAGCACTCAACACCTTGTTACTGATAAAACAAGTCATTGATCCTCGGAAGGGGATACTTATTCTTTATAGTCGCCTTATTCAACTGTAGGTAAACGATACACATTCTTAGTGAGCCATCTTTCTTCCTTACGAATAATACTAGTGCACCCCATGGTGAAATACTGGGCCTAATAAAGCCTTTATCCAACAAGTCTTTCACTTGATCCTTTAACTCCTTTGCCTCAGCAGGAGCCATTCTATAAGGACGGATAGATATGGGTTGTGTACCTGGTAGTATATCAATAGCAAAATCAATTTCCCATTCTGGAGGGATACCAAGGAGCTCGTCTGGAAATACATCAAGAAACTCATTAACTACTGAAAAAGACTAATGAGTCGGTGGTTCTGCATCTATATCATCAACGTGAACAAGATGATAAATACAACCCATAGTAATCATCCTCCTCTTCTTAAGATAGGAAATAAACCTACCTTTCGGCGTTGCTGTATCGCCTTTCCATTCCCGAACTACCTCTCATGGAAAGTGGAATCTAACAATCTTTGTTTGGCACTCAACATTAGCATAACAAGACCCTAACCAGTCCATACCCATAATGACGTCAAAATCAACCATCTCTAACTCTATGAGGTCTACATAGGTCTGACGGTCGATAATTTCTACCGTGCAACCTCGATAGACTTTCCTGGCAATAATAGACTCACCGACTGGTGTAGATACAATAAAGGGTTGATCTAATGATTGTGCTACTATAAATAACTTCTCCACAATAAATGGAGTAACATAAGATATAGTAGATCCAGGATTTATCAAAGCATAAACACAATAGGAAAAAATAGTCATCGTACTTGTCACAACATCTCATGATGACTCTGAGTCCTGTCGGGTGGCTAATGAATATGTACGGTTCTGTCCACTACCAAAACTAGATGCCCCCTCTCTGCCTCCGCCTCTACCTCTACTTGCTAAAGTCTGGGGTCCACGCCCTATAAACTGTGTTGATGAGGAGAAATCTACTACTAACCTGGTCGACTGACCTATACCACCCTGACCTATGGTCGGGTAGTTTCTCCACACATGCCCCTCCTGTCCACAAGAATAACAATCTATGGAACCCTGTCTGCACCTCCCGAAATGCATCCTACCGCAAGTAGCAAACGCGGGGGGGCTTTCCTAGCCTGGACTGAACCCCTCTGTTGGTGAGAGCATAATGCTCGTGAACCCTCACCTGGGTATGACTGTCTGTGATGATCAAATCTACTACCTTGGAACTATTGTGGTGGAGGTCTAGGTGGCCTAATAGAATATCGAGGTCTGGGCCCACCCTGAAAATCTCCCTGTGAACTAGCGGGCCTAGCCCTCTTCAGTCTCTCTCTCTAGACCCTCACACTCATATATTGTAGATGTCAGCGATCGTCTATGCCTTGTGCAAAGGCCTGAATTCACGAGATATCCAGATTAGCATTTATTGAAGTGGTAGAAAAAGCGTCGATATAGTCTGAGTCAAGCCCTCCCGCAAATCTACTCACCCCATCGTATCAACAAATGTTGGTGCATATCTAGCCAATAAGTCAAATCTCAGCCCATACTCTCGGACACTCATGCTGTCCTGTCAGAGGTTCATAAACTGGTCCACCCGGCCATCCCTAATCTCTCGAGGTAAATAGTGATCTATTAAAGATTCTGTAAAGCTGTCCCAAATGGGTAGAGATGCATCTTTTCCCTTAGATCTCTCCCAACTTTCATACCACAATACTGCAACATCGCGAATCGAAATGCTGCTAACTCAAGTGACTCAGTCGCTGAGTCATGCATAACTCTAAAGATCCTATGAAGCTGATCAACAAAGTGTTGAGGGTCGTCTCTGCGATCTGTCCTTGTAAACTGTGGAGGATTCTGATGAGTCCACAAATTGGACTCAATTAGGGCTTTATTTTAATAGAAATAGTGTCCTCAAATGCTTATTTAGTCTAAATATCTGATGAAAACACTTAAGTTTCAGGTATTTGAAGTTTTAGTGGAAGCATGGACAGTTAGGCGCAAAAAGGAACAAAAAGGGTGAAAAGAACGAAGAAGCTAAAGCCTGAGCATCGCCAAGCATGCTTGGCGATTGGCCGAAGGGACGCACTCCACCCTTTGTTCCAGTACGCGAAGCCCTGAAAGAGAAGGATAAAAAAGGCGATAAAAGGAGCAGTTGGCGTTTCACCAATCAGTTCCGCGAAGCAGAAGTATACCGCCCAATGATCCAGAATGCACAGATGCTGAAGGCAAATCACAAATGGCGATGAACTAGAAGAAGGGTGAATCACCAAGTCATTCTGTGTTCGCAACTAACCTCGCCGAGTGATCCACCAACACTATTTTCTTAAGTCTATAAATACTAAACTCTTAACTAGTTTTTGAATATTTTTTTTGTAATTTTCACTTTAGCTTTCTTATTTTCTCTCAAGTTTGGAAAGGATTTTTGGGGAGACTTGAAGTGAGAAGGAGTTCATCTTCCCCAAATTGGAAGTGGGTCTTCTCCATTCTTCCTCCTTTACTTAAATCAAGGTCTAATTTCTTATTCCCATTTGATTTCTTTATCATTTTAGGTATAATTTCTTATTTCTTGATGTGTGGCTAAAAACCCCATTCTTGGGGTGTGATTTTGCAAATATGTGTTGATATTATTGTTGAGTTTTGCTTGCTGATAGGTTAGATGCATTTTAATGGTGATTTCACCTAGTGGTTGTGGTTTAATTTAATGGGTTTGTAGTTGTAAATACAAAACCACCCATGTGTTTTTGGCTTGCGAGAGAGAGAGGTCGCGAAACCAAGACCGCTAGACTCATGGCCTAAGGAGTGGGTTGACTGAGGTTCAACCCGAGAGGGTGAGCCCTAGTCCCATATCCTAATACTCAACTCGAGAGAGTGAGTGGGGTAAGACGTAGGCTGGCCTTCATACGACAAATTGGTGTCCGAGAGGAACCCATTTGAAACGGGGTAAGTTGCCCGAGAGGGAACTTATATCCATATAAAGCTTGGCCTAGTCACTATTATCTTGCAAATTTCCTATCGAAAGCATGTACCCAATGATTTATATTAATATATATTACGGTCACACCCCAAGAATTTCTCCCCATACTTGAATTCTCTCTTTATTTTTGGTGTTTTAGCCGTACTTGTGACAAACCCCCTTTGATATTTGACACTTTTGTGTCACCACTTGAATTTACTTTGTTTTTATTCGATAATTTCTCAAACTACAGCTAACTAGAACAAAATTCTAGCCTAACTACTATTTTCACTACCACTTCGTTGGGACACAACCCCAACCCTTGGTTCGGTTACTATATTATCGACAATCGTAGACACTCGAACCATAGGTTAGTGTCATTGGTCACGATAAGCATCAGATTCAAGGTAAGAAATTTATGAACTCTCAAACTTCTGAGCCCTTCAGAAGGTCCGGCAACATCTGGCGCAACTGGATGCCGTTATACAACTACTAACTGTGCTAACATACATACTGCACTCTTGAAATCCTTATCAGATGGAATAGAAGGAACTAGAGGTGGTACTGCTGGTGGAGCTGTAAGTCACGTAGCCCTCATAGGCTCCTAAAGTGGTGGAGAAGCTATAAGGGGCTGAGAAGATGCCTCCCCCTAGGTCTCACAATAGGCTACCTCAGCCGGTGGTACCTTGCTGGTACCCTCACCTGCAGCTGTATCTAGCCCCTGGCTAGTTGTGGTCTGTCTGGTGTCAGCCATCTCAATCTGTATACAAGCATGAATTATAAGCCATAAACCTCAACCCTAAAGACATCGCTTTATAGCACGGGGTGAGCAAAAGAAGGATAATCATTCTAACATGCCAGATAGCTTCTAGCTTATTGAATGTGGTGCACAACACATTTATAAACAAAACTCTACTAGACACGGATTGCAGACTCCCTAGGATACGACGTTGCTCTGATACCAAGTTTGTCACACCCCAAACTCAAGGGGCGCAACTGGATCCTAATGCCAAACCTCAGGCTCGAGCCGACCCTACTGAACCATTTGCTACTAGTGCATGGCAGCCACATGCGATCAAGAAAACAAAGAAGTATATCTCAACTTAAAACTAAGCCCTCGGCCGGTAAGGCCCCTGTTAATAGATCTATAAAGACACAACTACTCCCAAGATTTTATATAAAGAAATATCCAACCAGCACATAAGTCCTGATTGGGCCGTCAAGGCCACCATGATCTCTAAATCAAAATTGAAAGAAGGTATATATCAAGACAATACATCAACAGCTCACAAGTTTTAGCAAACCAACAAACTAGGCCAACATGGCCATAACGTAGCTATACACCCCATACACTGGTTTGCAAGCCTCTAAGAGTAGTAAATATTGGCATGACAGGGCCCCAGCCTACCCATAAAAATATATACAACAAAAGCTAACAAACCTCCAAACAGTGGCAGCTTTTCAGGAAAGCGGCTAGCCAACCAGATAGAAGTCAATCCTACTGCTGAGGAGGTCTACTAGGTCTTCTGTCGGGACCTGCATGCATGAATGCAGTGCCCCAGGCAATGGGGCGTCAGTACGAAATAATGTACAAAGTATGAAAGGCAATAGACTATGAGCATGTATCCTAATATACTCGGAGTAATCCGATAAATAAATCACGGATAAGATAAGCGTACTGACCTGCTCCTAAATCTAAACATATCAAAAATAATAAAACAACAACCTAACCAAGCCCTTGTCACGACCCGGAAGCACCCCCTAGTCGTAACCGGCGTACTCGACCTCGAAGAGGTCTAATACAAGCCTCTTAGCATTCATTCATCGCATAGACACAAAAACCATAAGGATTAAAAACATTCTTTACCAAGAAAACATTTCATAAAAAAAAACAATAGCAAACGAAAGACTTTCTAGACTTTATTCATGATGTCTCAAAACCATCTAATACTTTGGTGTACAAAATTCGGGACTAATCCCATACACAACTTAAACAATACTAAAAAGACATAAAAGAACATATGGGGTATTGTCCTCGAATATATGAGGACTCACCAAGTCTTCATCTTTAACACTTAGAAACCTATCAAATAGCCATGACATGTCAT
>JAJONQ010061347.1:0-18477 GCA_036250385.1 Solanum microdontum
ACTAAACTAAATTAATAAAATATTTAGTTTTAAAATGTAAAAATCTTTTGAGATGACTTTCAAATATTTATAAAATGTACTAATAATATATATAAAATATAAAACAGATATATTATTTAAAAATTATAAAAGTGACGAAATTATTTAAAATAACTTGCAAATAATTTTATTTTTCTTGAAATTTTATAACACTAATTATTTTAAATTGCTTGAAATTGAAGACGCTCGATATTAATCTATGTTGTGGAGGCCCAAAATTAGGTGTCAACAACTGTCTCTCGTTTGACTTGGATTGATGAAAGAAATCTGAAGCAAATGAAATTCGTGAATCTAATTTTGACCGACCACATCTCCATTTCTCAGAAAAGAGACTTTGGTACGGACTTTAGAATTATGGCCGAACTCGGAAATGGGTTTCCTACATATCTCAGGCTATATGAGAATTCAGGTCATATGTAGTTCGATATGCTTGATTTGACGCACGATTTTGAAAGAATTAAAAAGCTATTTCGATACCGAATTATGAATGGACTGGAATGCTCGAGAATTAGATTTAAGAGAGAATGTTGGAGTACAGCCGAGTTTTCAACATTGAGTGCGCTTACATATCCTTAAACATTAGGAATCAGGCTGCTTGTAGTTCAACTCTAGTGATTAAACATGAAATCTATTATGCAAGATAACCTTCGGTTCTGGAAAAGTGACAAAGTAAGTCGAGTATGAAAAGGAGGCTTGCAACCTCTTAGCCATGAATGTGGAGCTCTTCACACCCATAATTAAGAACTTGCACGGACATAATTTCCAAAGCTCTTGGCGCATTGTCACTCAGATTTGAAGGTTGCCTCTAGTGAAAATAAAAATTTTCCAGATGTGAAACCGAAATTAATAACCCTAAGAAAAACTCACATGCCTTCTGATAAGGGTGTGGTTTGATTGTGGTGGAAGTCGCTCATCAGCTTGAGTCCTAAGAATTTGGTATTCCTCTTTGGACTATGTCCCAGTTCGTTGCTAAGAAAAAATTCCACATTGTGCTACATCATTTTTGATGTCGTTCGCACCTGTGGTTCGTTTTGAGAATTCATCATCTCGGATGCTCTCGACAAAGAAATAAAACTCATTAGCATAAAAATGTTGTTCAAATGGGGCGATAGTGTCTTTTATCGTGTTGACACTTAATTGTTCTCCTTAAACATTTTACGTCAGCTTCCTCCAGTTTGATGTAAACCAAATAAAGCCTATATTTCATATTTGTAATATAATCTTCAATGTACTCTTCCTTTAATGTCGAAGTAATAAAATAGGCTAATGTAATATATTGATAGTTCTCTTGGTGTAGTTATTAATGGTTCTCTTGATGTCGTTCTTACAATGAAAATGATGCAGCTGATGTTGATTTTCTTGCGATACATGATTTTCTCACAATGCATGAAGTTGGCTTTCTTGAGAATCGCAGCAGGTAATGACTTTTCCGCGTTGAATGGAGATAATGCTTCCTTGAAAGATACAGGTGATGCTTCATTGAGAATTGTAGCTGATGATGAATTTTCCGCGATGCATAAGTTTTCTTCGCGATGCATGAATCTTTTTCCCGCGATGCAAGACTTTTCCCGCGATACATGAATTTCTCTCCCGCGATGTATGAAAATAATCTGCAATGCATGGCTTTCTTTCCCGCGATGCATGACTCTTCTCTCGATGCATGAACATAATCTGCAATGCATAAAGTTGGCTTCCTCGTGATGCATGACTTTTCCTGCGATGCATAAATCTTTTCTCGTGATGCATGACACTTTTTACCGCGATGCATGACTTTCTTTTCGTGATGCATGACTTCTTTCTCGTGATGCATGAATCTTTCTCTTGCAATGCATGAATCTTTCTCCTGCAATGCATAAATCTTCTTCTTGCGATACATGAATCTTTCTCCTGCAATTCATGAATCTTTTCCTCGATAGATGGTTTTTTTCTCTGCGATGCATGATTCTTCTTCCTGGGATGCATGACTTTTCCTGCAATGCATGAATCTTTCTCCTGCAATGCATGAATCTTTTTCCTCGATGCATGGTTTTTTCTCTGCGTCGCATGAATCTTCTTCCTGGGATGCATGACTTTTCCTCGATGCATGAATATTCCATTCTTGGTACTGAACGAAGGTAATGTTTCTCTGAGCAATGCAGATGACCTTCCGGTGGCGGTATAGTCTCATTTCACAATACAATATAAATGACCCTCAGAGTAGTGGTATCATCTCATTTGGAAATACGAAATAAATGAATCTCTGGGTAGGAATATTATCATATCTGTATAGTGTAGATAAACATCCTTCAGGTATCTTCAATTGCTGGAAAATAGCAATATTGTTTTTTTTTCATTTGTTCCATCTCAGAACATAGTGCCATGTTCATTATGGACCTCGCCTTGATAAGAATTTGAATCAAATAATGCTATTCATATTTCCAATTCTTTGATATAAGAAGTATAAAACATTTCCTGCATCCACAGAAAAATTGTTAGTTTAAAGTGAATTGATCTGTGTCGATCTCTTCGGTTGGCTGCTTCTTGTGTTGTTATCTTCGGTTGATTTCTCTGATCTCCCACTTCCTGATAGATAAGACAAAA
This sequence comes from Solanum microdontum, assembly GCA_036250385.1. Taxonomy (NCBI): domain Eukaryota; kingdom Viridiplantae; phylum Streptophyta; class Magnoliopsida; order Solanales; family Solanaceae; genus Solanum; species Solanum microdontum. Next base: position 2,620 of record JAJONQ010061347.1, read on the forward strand.
CATGTTTTTGCAAAATAAGTGGACCATGAAAGAAGAGTTTTAAGTAAAACAGATTTTCAAAAAGTAATATTTGGAAAATGTCACTTCTAAGTATCATGTCGTGTCAAGCTTAGCGAACGCCTTTGAATTTGATGCTTCGAGGTCTATCTGATTACTTGCTAGGAAGTATTCCAAGTTGTTCTAACCTTTCGATGAACCGTATTGAAATTTTTTGAGGTCTTCCTTAAATGTTTCTGTCCTAGTTAATTGTCTCGGCATATCTTGAACTAATGATGAACAAATCATGGAATTTTTGAGTTATTCTCAAAAAAATTGTCCAGTTACAATTTTCAACGTCATTTTAGTCTTGACTTGTTGGTTGAGAATTTTTGAGTTCCTCTCAAAATTTCTGCCCAGTTTCTATTATAAAGGAAAAAATAGAAATCTTACGGGAGATATGACCGAACTGTTGTGGCGCTTACGTATCCCGTTGAGGCAGGAATCAGGTCAAACATAGTTCCCTAATCAAGGATTAACAAAAAGTAGGAAATTTTAAATAAGGAAATGACCAAGGCAAACATAGGCCGCCTACGTATTTCATTCTTGAGAGTTCAGGTCGAACATAGTTCAAGTACCAAAGAAGGAAATATTAAAAGGGATAAACGGTGACCGAGGCCGACATAGGCCACCTACATATCTCATTCTTGAAAATTCAGGTCAGACGTAGTTTATTACAAAGGGATAAATTCTAAACCAGGCGAATACAAGAAAATAGAACGATTACAAGGAAATAACAGAAATACAAATTGAAACCTCACACATAATATCTCTTGGTAACATTTAAGTAGATTGACGACTTGTGAGATCTAATGTTCATGCTCAACCACGTGATGTCATTAAACAAATATATCGATGTGTTCGCTAAGCAAACTGATGAGTTCTCTTTCATGTGTTTTTGTCAGATAGACACCAATTTTGATTTCTTTGATGCGTTCATCATTTTCCTGATTCACTATTCTGATCTCTTTTGAATTTGGCTTATCGTGAATTTTAAACTGTCTGAACTCATCAACCAGGTGTTTGGGTACCATGATCTTCTTATTCTAGTCCTCAAATTTGTCAGCATCTACTCCATTTTGTTCATTCAGCTTGTGACATGTCATGCTATTGACATATTTGAAAATATTTTCACTGAAAGCATAGACAGATATTGTTAGATAGCAAATATAGAGCTAGTAAAGCAAATTTTCGCAATAAAAGAGGTTCTCATTTGAAATAATAAAACTAGAACTTTGGCAATGACGATAAATCATTTTGCCTTTTTCAAAATATGAGGAGGGAGATTAAAACATAGTGAGGTAAAAATATAGTAAAGGATGGGTCTCGAGCTTCATTCAAAACACCACCAATTTTAGAAATAACATAGAAAATTATCTATGTCTACTAAGACGAACGAGGAATCATAAACGAAGTATATGTCCAATTAGGCATTTGCTCCTTTGACTCGTTGTCTAGTATGACTGGTGTCTCAATCATCTCTTCAAGCATAATATCACCTTCTTTGAATAAATTTTTTATTACTTCCCCTAGACCATTTTGCATTGGAAAAGGCTGATATCTTTGAGACAATGATTTTGGAAAAGCTTAATCGATCTTCTGCTTGTTTTGACCCTCCTTCGGCACTAAAGCAAAAGCTTCATGAGGTGCCATGATCACAAATTTGGATTTCTCTCTTTCAGTTGGAGAGGTTACAACTTTCTCAAGATTGTCAAGGTTGGCTAAGATTATAATTTTCTCCACATTCAAATCTTCTTCGACTTCAATCATATTAATAGTCACCCCTTGATGATTCGGCATGGGGTTACTATTGACATTAGGAGTGGCAGTCTGAAGAGTGACGACCTTTTGATCTATCAAGTCTTGAATTTTATGTTTCAAGTTTATACAATCCTCAGTAATATGTCCAGCACCTCCTGAATGGTAAACACAATGAAGATCAGGTCTATAAAGCTTGGAGTTGACATTGATATTTTTTTGATCAATTGTCTGTATCAGGCCAATTGATTTCAATCTATCAAAAAGTTGTGTTCGATTCTCAACCAAAGGAGTAAAGACTCTAGAAGGTTTCTTCTCAAGATTTGGGTGAAGAGGATTGTAATTATTTTGTGGATGTGGAGGCACATAATAGTAGTTTGGAGGATTTTGATAATTTGGTGCTAGAATTTGGAAATTTGGGTATTGCGGAGGTCGGTAGCCAGAAGGGGTATTTTGGTAGTGTAGAGGTGGAGTTTGGTAACTTGATTGGATATTTGAACAATTAACTGATGGAGCTTGGTAATATGGGTGGGTATTTTGGTTATGTGGTGGTGGAGTTTGGTAAAAAGGATATGGAATTTGGTAACTCAGAGGTGGAGTTTGATAACCTGATTGGGTATAACAAGTTGGATATGAATTTTGTGGAGTTCGAGGATAACCATTGTAAAGTGAGGATTTTCTGAAGTATCTTTTTTCATCGATACCTAGGAAATGGAAGTCACGTCCTCTCTTTTCTTCTTCAACAATCCTGAAGATTCAGTTCGGGCGACAACGCGAGAAATCTTTCCAGTTTTAAGCCCATCCTCGATAGTCTCACATATCTTGACTATCTCCGCAAATTTTGCTCCAATAAGCAACATTATCCTATCATAATACTCTGGTTCTTGAATGCGTATGAAGACTTCAACGATCTCCTTCTCAGACATGAGAGGTCGAACCCGGGCAACCTCTTTCCTTCATTTATATGCATATTCACGATAACTTTAAGTGGATTTCTGTTTGATTTTCTCTAAAGAATATCGATCAGGAACGATCTCCACATTATAGGAGAACCGTTCGACAAAATCCTTAGCTAGTGCATTCCAACTAGACCACTGCTTTATCTCATCGGAGGTAAACCATTCCAACGCTTCTCCACTTAAACTTCAGCTAAAAAGCCGCATTAACAAGGCTTCATTCCTATCAACTCCTATGAGTTGATCGCAATAAGCTCTCAGATGAGCTAATGGATTTCTGGTTCCTCCAAAAGTGTCGAACTTCGACACTTTAAAACCTTCCAGGAGGTCCAGATTCAGATGGATGCACAGATCCTCATAAATCAACTGATCGACTTCAGGAATATATTGCAGCTCCTTCATGGCTTTCCTGATCTCTTCTTTCATATTCTGCTTGGCAGCCTCTTTTTTTGACCTCCACTCTCTCTCTTGTTCCTCATAGTGATCAACCTCGAAACAGTTGGCATAGGGCTCATTCGGTATTGGAATTTGAACAGTAGTCTTTTGAGGTAATAGTGGAGCAATGGAGGGACTCTGGGTATTTTGAGTGGCTTGATAATTTTGGGGAATAGTATGGTGTTGGTATGCTAATTTTGGTGATGGGGAAGGTTTGCGGGTTGTTAACGTCTTGGTTTTGATGGGGAGGACAAGTTTGGGGGTTGACATTTTTAGGAGGAAGTAGCGTTTGGGGATTGGTACCTTGAGGATGAGGTGGTGTCTGGTAAGAGACAGAGGCATAAAGGGGATTTGGGGTGGTTAGATCAATGATAAGGGAGTTTTGAGCAGGGTTAGAGGGTGGGTTCTGAACCTGTTCCGCGCTTGGAGGAGGAAAATGTATTGGAGGTCTTCCATCTCCTTGAGGGTTGAAAACAAAAATTGGATTAGGCGAATCTTGCCTTCTCTGGATTTCGACTCTCATTTCAGCAATCTGCTGCATCAACTGCATAATTAATTCATTTTGATCAGCGGCGGCGGTATGAGCCACGACAACATCAGTCAGACTAATTTTGTCATTGTTATCACCCATTACTGCCTTTCCTTTATGTGAACTTTGATCGGGGAATGAATCTTTAAGAGCCTTAGATCTTGTGAAATAAGGATGACCAACCAACTTATCTACACAGATCAGTTCTAAGTACCTGACAAAGAAAAATAACTCAAAAGATAAACGTGTTAGTCTATGTAGATGATAAATAATACAAAATATCACACATATGACTACAAACACATTAGAGTTGCTCCACTTGAAGATAAACTAGCCCACATATTTAGAGGAATGACTAAATAGACATGAATTTGTCTATTTGATTTAGAGTTTAGTGAATCAGAAACGTCAACTTGAGTCGAGACAAAGTCAATTGTCTCTTTCATCGTTATATTTCGATTTTCGATTGATATGAAACTCTATTTTCCTTGCAAGAGTTGGAAAAGGTAAAATTTCTCAAAATGGGGATCGAGCCTAGAAAGGCTGCCTACATATCTCACGAGGGAGAATTCAGGTTCTACATAGTTCGACCCACTTGAATCTCTTTTCGATTTGAGATAAATGTTTAACTTTTTTCTGAGATGAGAAAGTAAGATTTGAAAAATGAAGTTCAAATTTTGTTGGGAAACTAAAGACTCGAAGAGTATTTGGATGCACTTTCGATAGTGACTTGATATTTGTGCTTAGGGGTTTTTAGAAAATTTCCAAAAGAGCGGGTTAGAACACCTTCAAATAAAGCAACATAATCACACAAAAAGTTATAACACATAAACATTTATTGCGCGTTCTAAACAGATATGTGACCCTTTTGTGTCAAAGGTAGGCCTAACGATTTGAAGAATGTATAGCGTCATTTGAAACATTTCATTGCTTTAAAACCCAAATTTATACAAAATTTATAAGTAAACTAAATAGGGATACATAGTAGGGAAATGGGATACAAATAATCAGTCTAACGCAGGGGTACAACCTTAAACTATGCATCCACGGAAGGTCCTTCGCCTTTGATCTCCGGATATCAACGCCTTTGAATGCAATGATAACTTCATGTAACTAAAATAAGCTAATTAAAATAAACTCTCAACCCCGAGGGACAATGGTTTGCTCAACAATATATACATCCTTCAAATTTAAACACATAAATATGATCGTCCGTTTAGGCCATGAGCCGTTTGGACTCAAGGTGGTCTTTCTAATGGGCCCGACACACCTTAGGTGTTGGGTCACCTTAGTTCAATATGCTAAAAGGAATTTGGTTTCGCACTACACTAGTTGACTAAAAGTTGGTTTAGATAAGACCTGGTTACCCGAGTTGGACAAACAACGGGCTGAAGTATGATAAACGACGTTGGATGACCACAAGCCAACTATTCGTTTATCAATTCAAAAGAATTCAAAGGTGCTTTTCTGAAGAACTGCCGTGGAAAGCCACATAATCGCCTTTTTTTTCTAATGCAAACTATTTGCCGTTTGGCGGAATCAATGTCATGACATGCCACAATCTATAATTTACAAGAATTGAAACAAGTAAGCAATTAAACAAATAGCCGAATAAGTTAATGTTAAGGTTAAAACCTATTCACCTCCCCAGCAGAGTCGTCATTCTGTTTTATTTAAAAAACAAGAAACGACGGGTTTTAAAGAGTCGCCACTTAAATTAAAGAAAAATTAAGAAAACTAATTTTCAAAATATTAAAACAGGAAATCAATCGAAAATAGTTAAAGGGGGTTCAAGGTTTCATATTAAGGTTTTAAAGAGGTTTTAAAGGGCATCTAAAACATCCGTTAACTCGCAGTTATTCAGTAATTAAAATATTTGGCTAATAATTTTAAAAAAAGGCATGCATGATTAGTTTACGAAACATACAAACTTTAAGACTTAAACTCTTTTTAGAGGGGAAATGAGGAATATTAAAAAGATATTACATAAGTAAAATATTTCCAAGTAATAAAATACGTCCGATTTTAACCTTAGAAAATGTCAAAATGACTATCTTTTGGGGAAATCGTATTACGAAAAAACTTAAAATTGACTAGCAAATAAACAATTAAATAAATACGAAATAGATAAAATAAAGAGAGATAGAGAGAGTGAGTTTTGGGCCTAAGTTTGGTTTTCTGTCCACCTGGGGCAGCACTTGAGTCTGATTTTTGCCTTTTGGGTCTTTGGCCCAGCACCTGGTACCTGTCCTAGACTAACAAGATAATAGTCAAAATAATGGGCTTATGCCCAATAAATATGAAATACAACTCAAAATAAAGAGGGCTTTTAGGCCCATTTTCCTACTTTTCGTATACATTAGATGTATATTAGTGTATACAATTCATTGACTTATTCTTCAATTTCGATGGTTGACTGACTCAATGAAATAGAATTGGGCCTCCATGGCCCAATAAGAAGATGCAAGGGTGAAAATATATGGAGTCCGATGTACTCATTCAGGGAAGTTCATGCAAGAAAAGACGATAGGATTAGAATAAAGAATAATATATACCTACTTGGTAACATATAAACTCAACATAAAAAAACTACTATTTCAAAGTTTGCACATCCAAAATCTAAACACCTTAAAAGGACTCTTTGACATAGGAATATAATTTAAAGAAATGAAATTAACAAATTCTGAAACAGTTAGTATACTTATACAAATTGATGAGAATCATAAGGGAAAACTTTCACACTTGATCGCTTGGAGACATTATCACATTCTAAAATCTTTTTTTTAACTGTCATATTATTCATTAAATATGCTTGAATGTATACAAGACAAAAAAAATTATACTAAAGCTAATCACAGGGACTATCGTCTTTTACTTTTAGGATGAAGACACAATTCAAACAAAGCAGTTTAAGACAAATGAAAACCAACTAAACACCCCCAAAATTGCTACAGTAACAAAAACACTTGAGCAAATTTAAGATACCAATTGAACTTGACAAAAAAATAAATAAATTTCAATACTAGTGACCGAAAATAGATAAACAAGCTAATGGCATAACAACAACTTCCTATATTTTTTTAACAATGGCTCGACACTTCTCCAAAGGAAAACAAAAAATTCCTCCAATAACGAGATCAAACTAAATTGGATAGATTTAAAACAAAGCTAACCGACTCGAAAATAACTTAAACTCTTACCTTAAGATAGAATGATACAATAGCAACTATGAACTCTTATAACTTAACAAGCAATAAAGAAGAGATTTAAATAGTAGCATTACAACTTATCTAAACCGAGCAAATTGCAATTGAAACCAATGCATTACTATTATACACCAAGATTTAAAAAAAGCCTAAACTCAAGAAGCTTCACACAAATGGCTATAACAGAAAACGAATGACCATTGAATGACCAAAGATCCAATAGAAACCAGTGAAATCCAAAACATATACTTTAAACTAAAATCAGCCTACTTACTGCAAGATATTCATGAAAACACAAAGTTTTACCTCACTTCTAAACCCCTTAAAGATTGTTGATAAATAGACAACTGAATTAACTTAAACGGAAAAAGATAACACAACTCAAAACAGTCCAAACAAAAGGAACGAAACATTAAATACGCTTAACCATACTTCAGTGAACCAAACAAACACGATTTCGATCCAGATTGAGAAGTCTCAATTGAACACATATATAGAAGAAATGCAGAACAACAAAAAGTTAAACGAGCAAAATTGAATTAGAGGTTTTTACCTTCTTTCAAGCAGTGAACTTGGAACAAAACGATGAGCTAGAAGTGAACTATTCCACCACCAACGACGAAGCTACGATGGAAACTCGAACTCCAAACAGAGGACTTAGAAACTCGGTGGGTGTAACACTATCGTTCTAATTTCTACTTTTATTTTTTCTTGTCTATACTTGGTGAATTTTCAATTTTCTCTTTTTGTATTTTTGCTCACCGTTTCTTGCAAGTTTTTTTCCAAAATTTTCTCCAACCCTCAAATAATGAAGAAGATGGGGTTTAAATAGAGAAGGATTTAGGGCGAAAATGGGGGGAAACGAATGAGGTTTATGATGAAATTCCAAAACTTGAAATTCAAACCTCTCTTGAGGATAAGGTTGGCAACGGATTTTTGTACGTATTTGAATGTGGACGTCCGATTAAGGGCAAAGGACGAATATGAAATGAGATGAAGCCACCTGGAAAATCCGAGTACGAACGGATATGGGAGAGGGGAAAAGGAAGTGCGATTTTTGGCTCGATTCGCTGGACTGCTGGATCGGGTCGCAATTTCTGGGTTTCGCACTCTGATTCGCAGCGTTCTTCACTGGGTTGCGTTTCTGGGGAAGAAGACACAGGTACTTGCAAATTATTTAGTGTTCTTGAAATGTTATAGCTCTAATTATTTTAAATTTCTTAAAATTGAAGAAGCTCGATATCAATCTATACTGTGGAGGTCCAAATATAGGTGACAACAATTGTAAGAGAATTCACATAAGGGTAAGAATTGATCCTTATAGCCCCAAAGTTTATCACATATGTCATCAGCATGTCATTTAACACCTAATCATCCTCTTTGACTGACCATTAGTCTACGGATGAAAAGTTTCTTTGAGAGTTAGTTGAGTGCCTAAATTTTCATGCAACTTTTCCTAGAACTTAGAAGTAAAATTAAGTTTCATGGTCTGAAATGATAGAAATGGAAACCCATGCAACCTTACTATCTCATTGACATAAATCATGGTCAACTACTATGAATTATAAACAACTTTGAGTGGAATAAAGTGGACCGATTTGGTCAACTTGTCAACAATGACCCAAATTGATTCATACTTCCCCAAGGTCTTAGAAAGTCTGATGAGTCCGATATTTGGACTCATTTAGAGCTTTATTTGGATAGATTTAATGTCTTTAAATGCTTATTTTGTGTCAATAACTGATGTAAAATTCTTGATTTCCAGGTATTTGGATTGGGGAACAAAACAAGGATACTAATTTGCAAAAAGGAACGAAGCGAGCTGAAAGAAGGAAGAAAACAAAGCCTGGTGATCGCAAAGTCCATTTGGTGAGTTGCCGAATGGCCATTACCTCACCTAAAGTTCCAGTGTGCCAAGTCCTGAAGGAGAAAATCAAGTTGACGAGATAAAAGAGCAGTCGGCGGATCATTGAGTGGTTCTGTGATATAGTGTTAGATTGCCCAAAGTTACACACCTTAAGGATGTTGAAGGCCAAAGCAAGAAGGCGATGGATTGGGTAAAAGGGCGTTGATCGACGAGCCTGATTTACTGCACCAAATGGTCCTTTGCAACATATTTTTGGCGATTATAAATACGTTTTTAATATGCCCATCTAGTATCAAATTCTATTATGAACAATCATTAGAGTAATTTTCAGTTTGAACTCTGAGTTCTGAGACAAGTTTTCCTTAGCTCTGAAGAATTGAAGTTTTCCATTTTTTAGAAATTGGAAGCGGGTCTTTGAGATTCTTTAATTTGGACCTTTGTAAAGATGAAATTAATCTTACCCAGATGATGGAAACCCAATTTGGTAACCATTTTTATCTTTTTATGATGTCTAGCTAAAACTCCAATTCTTGGGGTGTGAATATGGGTTGATTTAGTTTGTGGGTATTGCTAATTGTTAGTTTAAATGTTGTTTAGAAGTGATTTAAATCAGTAATTGTGGTTCAATTTAAAGAATTGTAATTGCAAATGCAATTTTATCTTCGTGTTTTTGGCTTGCTCGAGAGAAAGATTTTATAACCAAGATTACTGAATTGATGGCCTGTGGGTATTGGGTTGTCATGGGTTCAGCTCGAGAGAGTGAATCATAAACCTTTTTCCACACATTCAGCTCGAGAGAGTGAATCCCAAACCTTTTTCCACACATTCAGCTCGAGAGAGTGAATGGACTAAAGAGTAGACTGTTCTTATTTGCGTGCTTGTCGATGTTCGGGAGAAATCGACCTGATTCAAGCTAAATTGTTTGAGAGAAAGTTTATCCCATCTAAAGTCAAGCTTATTCACTGATTTACAACTTTTTTTTTAACAATTGCAATTACCCATTTGTCTACCTTAGCCTATAATCAAATCACATCCCAGAACCCATCTCATTATTGTCATTCTAGTATTATTTGTTGTTGTTGTAGCTGATAGTTAAAACCAAAACCCCCTTATTTGACATTCGTGTCCCCTCATGATTTACATTATGTTTTTATGTGTAAATGTCTATTCCTAGGATTGACTTGAACATATTCGTACTTTCCTATTGTATCTTAAACACGTACCACTCCCTGTGGGATTCGACCCCAACTCATTTAGTTGGGTTATATACTGACTAACTATCGTTGACTCTTAGAACTTGATTAAGTGTCTTTGATAGCGTTATTCAATCAAAATGGCGTCGCTGCCGGGGAATGGTGTTGGTGAAGATTTTTTAGTTAAGTTGAATTTTGTTCTTGTTAGTTATAGTTGAATCTACTTACTTTTAGTTTTGGTTTGTTTGATGACTATTTAGAACAAAAGAAATGAGCATGTCTTGTAGCAATGGTGGCCAAATAGACCACTCTCCTTTGAGAATGATGATTCTTAGGGATAACATCCTAAGTTTCAGTCAATTGGAGGGTGAGTCAATTCATGAGTTGTGGCTGAGATTTAAGTCACTATTGCTGCAATGCCCAACTCATGGAATCTTAGATCAAATGCTACTGGACTGCTTTTATAGAGGTCTTGGTCCGAAGAACAGAGGAGTGGCTGACCAAATTTCTCCGGGTGGTCTCACACGACTACCCTATGCAATAGCTGCCCAACTCTTTGATCATATGACCAAGACCAACAAAGAGACTAAAAATGACCAGATTTTGGCCACATTATTGACTCAGCTGGATCTCGTGGCCAAACAGATTATGGAATTGGAGGTACCGTACAAAAAGAAAGTTCGGTACATTCCCCTCACGAGCATATAAAGCCCAAGGAGTACGGAGGTGGACAAGTGAAAGAGATTCTCTCACTCATTCTTCACAGAGTCAAAGAACACGACAAAGTGTTGAATGAGATAAAAGACAATCTCTCACTGCTGAATCACATAACTGCTTCCTATTCCATATCTATTCAGCTGTTGGAGACCTAAATGGGTCATGTTTTGTCTTGTCTCTACCCCACAAATCAAGATTGAGTGGGGAATTGTGTCGTGCCACGACGTTAACTAAGGCGTTTCTTGGGAGGCAACCCAAGTTTTACTACTTCGTTTTGTTTTAAAAATAATCATGTGTTGATTTTACAGGTTGAAGTGTAGAATGTATTCGAAAAGTGCAGGTTGATGAGCTAAATGTCCGGTCGGCGACTCGCCGAAGAGATTGGTGAGCCCAGCATGGACCGCTGTTGGACTCAAGAAATTCTAAGGGTTGAGTCTGTAAAACTCAGCGAGCCCAGAAGCAAATCGGCATGTCGCCAAACAGGCCAGCGATCTCGACTTTGTCCACCGTTTGGACCTCCACATTAACTGGAGGTCATGTAAATCTCGGTGAGGTAAGTGCCCACTCAGCCTGTTGCTGAGTGGGTCGGTGAGCAAGACTAATGTCATCAAATGGGCGAGAACTAGACGGTTTTAAAGGCAAATAGTTCAAAAGTTCAAAAATATTTCACATTCCCTCATATTTCAACTTTCCAAACTCACACCCGCGCTTTATTTTCCTAGTATTCTTGTGTTTTTATCACATACTAGTAATCAATTGTGTGTTTGGAGTATATTCTTTGCCGCCTAGCTATTCAAATCTTATATTCGACATCAAAGATTGGTTTTTCAAACCCCGAACTTATATTTTGAGATTTTACTCATTTGCAATTGTTTGATCTTAGTGAGGTGTGTTGTGCTTCTCTCATTTTAAAGATTGTGTGCTTATTTGCCGAATTTAATTTGAATATCTGCCTAAAATGATTAATTGTTGATTTTCCAAATTTTCGTGCTTTAAAATTGATCAATCTTGTTGGGTTGTGTTGTGTTGTTGTTGGGTCTAGTCGGGTGAAGTCTAAGTAACTCGTATTTGTGTCAAATGACGTGTTTTGTCTAATGATGAAGCAGTTGACGTCATTCTTAAGGGCAAAATTCGTCAAATGGCCAAATTTGGCCAAATTGGGAAAAGTTTGAGTATCCCGGGGGCATGGGTGTAATGGGTCTTAGTTTAAGTGAATGAGTGCATGTTTTGATTTTGTTTTTGGGGGCTACGGGGTTAAATTTTGGTAGTTGGGATTGAAACTAGGCACGTTGAGCAGTTTGGCGAGCTGGGTCGAGCTCGCCGAATCCCCTAGATCACCTTTAATTTTATCCTAAATTTGAGTTTGAGTTCTGTAACTTTCGACGAGAATCCTGAGTTCGCCTACTGCACTCGGCGACTCACCGATCATCTTTATTGATCACCCTTTCTACGCCCATTACCCCTAAAATACACTGTAACTTTCGGCGGTCTATTCCTTGCTCATCGAATGTTGTTGGTGATTCACCGAAAGGCCCTTCCCATTGCCGACATGCCAGTTCTTTGAGAACTTTTTAAGCCAATCCTTTCGGCGAACCCGATCTGGCTTGCCAAAGTGATTCAGCGACTCGTCAATCTGTTCGGTGAATCTGTCTGCAACTATTTTCTGCAACTATCTTCTGCAACTTTGTTTGAACTGTTTCTAACTCTTTTTGATGTTTTTGCAGATATGGCTAGAACCAACATTGATATGCCGCCTCGTAAAAGAGCACGGGGAATAGTTTTAAATGAAGAAGGAGCCAACCCTCCTAAAAAAGGAAGAACAGAGCCTCCAAAGGGAGGCAAGGGTAAAGGTAAGAGGCCTATGACTGAGGTTCTGGAGCACAACTCTGACAGTGAAGGCTCCTAAACTGCGTTCTCCAAACCAGATGATGACCAGCTACTGCAGTCCATGAGAGATGAGATTCGTGCTAGGTCTCGTCCTGACTCAGCAAGAGTCCCAGCAGCCACCCCTTTACAGCAGAGACATTGCCAACTCCGGCACGTCCTGTGGCTCCAATGCCACCAGTAGTTCCTCCTTCTTGACTACTTAATAGATCGAAAGCCGATGGGTTGCGGACAAGTTTAGAGGAGAAACTGTTATCCACAGAGGGCCTTGAGGGTAGATACTCAGCAGTGAGGGACACCCTCTAGTTGCACTGGTTCGAGCAGTTCACTAGGCCCCGAGACCCTTACATTCCTACATAGGTCCGGGAGTTTGTATATAACATACAGAGAGTTGGTGCCCACGGGGAAGAAGAAGGCCAGTGCCTTCAAACAAGTGAAGACGGTTATGGTCCGAGGGAAGGAAGTCGGGTGCAGTAGTGATTACATTGACATTGTACTTGACAGGGCTCTAGGTGCTACAATGGCATATAAGGGCTTGCCTACTACTTAGTCCCTGGATGACTTAAAGGACTGGCTTGCACCGTTGATTTCTGATACCACCTTGAGGTGGATCCCGACAAGGGTCCCCATTGAGAAAAAAAACATAAATATTGCTGCTCAATTCTGGTTTGGCTTTATCAACAACACCATCATGTCATCCCAGAACGAGTCTATCCTCCGCCACCTAAGGTGACCTACCTTGGGTCGATCATATCCAGGAGGAACATTAACCTGGGACTCATTATTGAGCATGAGATGGTCATGAGGGCCAAACAGAGCCAGACCTCCCTACCATTCCCGATGCTGATTACAGAGTTGTGCCGGCATACTAGAGTTCCTCGTGATGAGACGAGAGATTTTGAAGACACCCCTATATCCTCCACTGATATTTGGAGTATAGAGGCCGAGTACACTCGGGAGGAGGCAGACAGAAGGAGAGCAGCTCTGGTGGACACATCCCCGGAGATTGACATAGAGACGATTCCTGCAAAGGCATCTTTGCCTACTCTGACCTCCGGGCCTTCAGGTACATCTGGTCCCACTTCTTCCTCCCAGGCGCCTGGTACTTCTACCTCTTTCTAGCCCACCAGGATTACTCAGGCTATGATCCTGAAGATGGGGAACTTGGCCCATTCGGCTGATGTGAGAGCCACCCAATTAGAGGCTGCAATCCCATGGATGATCGAGAGTGTTATCCTAGCTGCACTGACCCCCTTATGAGCATCCATTGACACTCTCACTGCGAGAGTTGAGGCTTGTGAGAGTAGACAAGAAGAGACTTCGGAGGTGACGACTTTGAAAGTCGAGGTTGCAGATTTGATAAAGGATGTGGACTACTTGAAGTGCACAGACTTCACTTTACTATTAGAGGTAGCGGATGATGTGGATGCCCCGACGACTTCTGAGATTCCACCGGCCACCATCAGAGACGTTCATCGAGATAACATAGTAGCTGATGAGTCGGAGGCAGAGACCGACGAGAAGAAGATAGAGGTGAGGGATGAGAGCATAAATGGAGACCTGCCGAATCTGGAAGAGACGATTGTAGAGTCGGTGATCCAGACATCGCTGACAGAGACGTCCATGGCAACCCCTAGTGGATCTGGTACAGTTGATGTGACTCCGAGCACTGATACCCAAGAACAGAGTGTTGCACCGGGCATTGATGCCCTGACAGATGGAGAGACCATGTAGACAAGATCCCTTTTTACCTCCCTCTCTGTTTTCTTTTATTGAATTTTGGATATTTTATTGCATTTGAGGACAAATTACTTTTTGTTTGTGGTGGGGTGAGGTATTTCCATACTTACCTCTTGTGATTATTGTTTTTGTTTATATATTGGGTTTTGTGCTATATGTTGTATTTTGACATGTTTTTGTGGATGTTTGAGCTATTGGCTCCTTATTTTGAATGCAAATGATTTTTGGACCATTCCGAAAAATTTTGCCACCTCTTGTGTATTTAATTGTGGTTGTTCTTGTGCAAATTTGAGTGTCAATTGTGATCAATACTGATGACTTGAATAGTGTTCTCAATCGAACAAACATGTATGTGCAGCTACGATGAGGCCAAATGAAGTTGCATAGACAATATGTGAACTCTTTGCATCTCGTTGTGACTAGCCGATCGTCAAATTGAGTCTCTTGTGATGAACATTGCACACTAGCGAAAGTGTGGAGTCTTGTTTGACATTGGTGGCAATGCCTTGTGTGATGAGCTTACAATGAACCATGTGTGATGACACCTAGAATTTGCCTTGTTGGTCCGGTTGACCAAGTGATGTGAGCTCTTGAAATGATCTTAGGCAACAATTTTTAAAAAGTGAAACAATTTGACATTATGCCTCTTTTGTGGCCTACCTCATGAGTGTGATCTTTGCTTGAACACACTTTGGGCCTTATCCTTTTCTTAGAAGAAACTTGATGTAATTGTGACCTTTTTTTGTCCCTTCACCCTTAATCCTCATGAGATGTGGTTTGTTTGAATAACCAAATTAGGCCAAAATACTAAGTTGGGGGTGTGGTGAAAAGAGAAGGTAAATCAGGAAATGTGAAGAAATTCCTCTCTACCCATGATTTTGAAAAAGATGGAACCCCTCTATTCAAAAAAAAAAGAATGACAAAGTTTTGAAATAAAGTTGCAAAAGAAATGGGGTGTCTAAAGTTTCTGTCACTCCCCGAGGCTACCCCCTGGACGCGGACATGTGACCTAGGATCACAAGTGACCCCAAGCTAACCCTGTTGGCATAATCATGAGCATACTAAAGATAAACTGAATAATAAAAACTGTGCGGAAGCTATCATCATGAATAAAATGAAAAGATGGGGAATACCCATGTACTATAACTGAAATAAATGAAAACTAATGAGTTTAATACAAAGAATATATTAACTCAATACTAAGCTAAATCTAACTATGTCTAAAAATAGTCTCTAACTGGCTAGAAATGCTGGGACAGGCCCAGCTAAGTCTAGCAAAACTGCAACTAAAGGACTAAAAATACTGAAAAGAAACTCATGACTATTGTCCTCGGAGAATGAGGACTCACCACTGATTCAGTTGAACTGGAGATTGGAAACTGATCTAAGCGTGATCTGGATGCTGAAAACCTGAACCTACATCACGAGAAGATGTAGCGCACGTATGCGTCAATACTTGAAAGGTACTGAGCATGCAGGATAGAGTAAAGCTGAAATAACATATAACTGAACAAAGCAAATAAGCAATGACATAGTT
>JAJONQ010061348.1:0-25850 GCA_036250385.1 Solanum microdontum
GGGGCGTAATCCTAGAAGTTCCTAAGGAAACACATCCGCATATTAATTCATCACTGGTACTGAGTGAAGAGTTGACATATGCTTCTAAGACTCAAGGTCTCTTGCTCGAGCCAGGAGATATAAGCACCCTTTTGCAATAAGCTTTTGTACCTTACGGAAAGAAAAATACATTCCTCTAGGCATCATAGCATTATCCTTCCACTCTAGTACTGGCTCTCCTAGAAAATGGAATCAGGCAAACTTGTCTTGGCAATTAATAGTAGCATAACAACAAGATAACCAATCCATGCCCATGATAACATCAAATTCGGCAATTTCCATTTCAATCTAGTTAGCTAATATATCCTGGCCACATATTGTCACTATAAAATCATAATATACCCACCTAGCTATGATAGACTCTCGTATTTGAGTCGATAGTACAAATAGTTTACATAACACCTATAGTTGTATAATAATATTTTTAGCAACAAATGGAATAATATATGATTGAATAGCTCTTGGGTCTATCAAATCATATACATCGTGCGAGAAAAAAAAATAAGGCACATCTGACCACCTTTGGGGACGTCTCTAAATCTTGTCAACTAGCTAATCGATATAAATAGATCGGGTCGGTGCTTGAACCGGTTCCTCTACCTCTACCAGATCTTCTATTTGATGGTGTATGGAGACTGGGGGAAGAGGAAGATGCTAATGATGAAGAGGTTGCTACAAACCTTGTAGGTTGTGATCTATCACCCTTATTTTTATCTCTGAGTTGCGGGCAATATCTATCACGACCCCGACGGTCGTGATTGGCACCCAAACTAACCCTTCGGTAGGAGAACTATTTATACAAATTAGCTAATCAACTTAATCAAAATATTAAGACATTTAAGTTACTGAAGCAAGTTAAATGCTAAGGAAAGAATAGAGTTCACATAAACTCCAAACAAAAGTCTAATAATAATACACTAACATTGAAGAAGTAATGCCTAGAACCTGAAAGTCAATGTACCAAAACATCGAAAGATCAACCATAAGTCTAAACAAGAAGGGATGCAATGAACTAATTAACTAACTAGAAAGTCTAAGTCAGAGATGTGGACATAGACGAAAGGAAAACTCATGGCAGCCCAAAAGAATTGACTCACCCTTGAATTCGAACGACGATCACTGATCTTTTAAGCGAGGTCTGTCAATAGCCGCCTGAAGATGTCCTGTACTCAACAAAGAAAGAGCAAGTGCAGTATCAGTACACAACCAAAGTGTACTGGTAGGATCACGCGGCTATCCCACTAAGTGCAACATACATAAGACATTATAATATTATAATCACATGCATATATCGAACATATACAATATTATCAACATTTGTGAACAAGGTACAGTTTCACATGTCTCAAGATACACAATTATGTCTAATAATTGGTCCTCTAATGGAATCCAAACAGAAACTATTAGCATACCAGAACGTGGTACCCGATACAATGTTTTTGCTGGAACGTGACAGTCAATCCCATATTTATGCCCGAAGGTGGCAACCGATTCTTTCAACAAGCCACAATCACAAAGTAGATTCTCATAATCATACAATCAAGTCATGATTCATGGCATTCATCAATCATATATCCTCATTTACAATCAATGTGATCAATAATGTAATATTCACATGGATACATGTATCATAATGCAGCAAAAACAAACATACATCACACAATCATTGAATCACAACCGTCACCTACCTAGAAAAAAGCTTGAATCTCCTAAGAAACTTGGTTCTTCCCTTTCCGGATTCGTTCCGCTTGTTCTTGGTCTACAAACAATCATAATTACATGGAAATCAATAAATAATCACTAATTACTCGAATTACAAACAATTCTATCAACTCTAGATCATACCTATGATCTCATTATCCAAATTAGGGATTTTCCCACCATATTTCTCAGATCAATTCTCCTCCCTATCGATAATTACCAATTAGTTTACGTTCTACATATCAAAAAACAGATTCGGAGAGTTAAAATCTTACTTTTAGCCTCGAGAATGGTGAAAAACTGTCAAGTAAATCCCTGGGTTCATTCCTTAGATCTCAAGTTCGAAAATTGCAGAATAAAGATGTTTTGGGGTTTATTTTTGACTTTAAGTCGCGTCTGTCCCTCTTTGGCGGTACCACCCCGCTACAGCGGCCCCACCCTAGCGGCACTCATTCCTGATGTAGCGGCTTGCACGGAACAATGAGCTCGTTTAATAATTCCAATACCCCCATTTCACAACACACCTTCAACGAACGACATTCAAAAAATATCGTTCACGCTAAGTTCAACACTAGGAGTTCTATTCGTCCGAATATAATTCCGTAAAGTCATATTGGTTCCTGAATGACTTATCTATCTAATCATGTAATCAAATTCATAACTAGATCACCCAATTGTTACCAGATTTCCCTAGACGTTAATTTCCCAATTTCCTCCAAATCTATGCTAGGTTGGGAAAATTCCAAGTTACTACGAAAAAGTTTTTCAACCCAAAAATTTTTCCCCAATGACTTTTCTATAACGATGGAACCCGACCGTTACAATAGATACCAATTTACCCATCACTCGTCCCCTAGTGACAAACTTAGGAAAAATAGGCTAAGGAAGGAATGGAGTAGTACCTGAATCCACGAACAATTGGGGATACTTGTCTTGCATGTCCTTGTCGGTTTCCCAAGTAGCTTCCTCAACTGTATGATGCTTCCATTGAACTTTCATGGACATAATGTCCTAGGTCCTCAACTTCCGGACATCACGATCAAGAATTGCAATAGGTTCCTCCTCATATTTGATGTCTTTGTCTAACACAATTGAGTCTCATTTAATTACATAATCCCCGTCACCATGATACATCTTCAACATGGACACATGAAATACCGGATGAACTCCCGATCGGTTAGGAAGTAAAGCCAATTTCTACACTACCGGTCATACACATTCAAGAAGCTCAAAGGGACCAAGTATTGCGGACTGAGCTTTCCCTTCTTGTCAAACCTCATCACCCCTTTCATTGGTGATACCTTAAAGAGAACATTCTCACAATTTGAAATGCCACATCTCTTACCTTATGATCCGCATACTTCTTCAGCCTAGTCTGGGCTGCTAAAAGCTTAGGTTGAATACTCCTCACCTTATCTTGCACATCCTTCACCAAATCAACCCCCAATGGTATCACAACTCCCGCCTCGAACCATCCTATAGGTGATCTACATCCCCTCCCATATAATGCCTCAAACGGTGCCATATCAATGCTGGAGTGATAACTATTATTATAAGAGAACTCACACAAGTGTAAAAACTTATCCCAATATCCTCCAAAATCAAT
Organism: Solanum microdontum; assembly: GCA_036250385.1. Lineage (NCBI taxonomy): Eukaryota > Viridiplantae > Streptophyta > Magnoliopsida > Solanales > Solanaceae > Solanum > Solanum microdontum. The sequence goes on from JAJONQ010061348.1 coordinate 3,347, forward strand.
CACACATGACATCAACATGTCTTCTAACACTTGAATGGTCCTTTCTAATTGTTCGTTCGTCTGTGGAAGGAAAGCGGTACTAAGAGTGAGTTGTGTACCCAATTCGTCATGTAATTTCCTCTAAAACTTGGAAGTGAATTGCGTTCCACGATCTAAGATGATAGAAAGGATCACCCCATGCAACCTCACTATGTCTTTCACATACACCTTATCCAATTGTTCAGCATTATAATCTACCTTTAGTGGAATAAAATGGGCTGACTTAGTCAATTTATCAAACACTACCCAAATAGAATCAAACTTCCCCAATGTTTTGGGAAGACCAACCATAAAATCCATGGCTATTCTTTCCCACTTCCATTACAAAATTGGCATTCTTTGAAGCAAACCTATAGGCCATTGATGTTCATACTTCACTTGTTGACTATTTTGATGCTTAGCCATAAACTCCGCTATATCCTTCTTCATGCCCGACAACCAATAAATTTGCTTCAAATCTCGGTACATCTTGGGCACACCCGGATGAATGGAATATCGCGAACCATGGAATTCTATCAACAACTTTTGAATCTAATCATCAACTCGAGGAACACAAATTCTCCGCTTACAACTAAGCACACCTTCCGCATCAAGAGTGGTCTCTTGTGCCTTACCAATCACAATCTTTTTCTTAAGTGCATTCAAATTTTCATTCTCAAATTGCTTGGCCTTGATCTCTTCCATAAACGTGGTCTTTATTTCAATGTTAGCTAACACCCCACCTTTTTCTGAGATGCCCAATTGCATGAATTTAGACATCAATGTCTGAATTTCCTTAGACAGATGTCATGTAGTTACACTCAAGCAAGCTAAACTACCCATACTTACCACATTTTGACTCAAAGCATCTGCCACTACATTAGCCTTACCCGGATGGTATTGAATAGTCACATCATAATCCTTGAGTAGTTCCATCCACCTCTCCTGTCTCAAATTCAGATCCTTTTGAGTTAACACATGTTGTAAGCAACGATGATTAGTAAATACCTCACACTTGACAAGATAAAGGTAATGTCACCAGATCTTAAGAGCTAACACTACCGCTGCCAATTCCAAATCATGTGTTGGATAATTCCTCTCATGCACCTTCAATTGATGCGAGGTATAAGCTACAACATTCTTATCTTGCATCAACACAACACCCAAAGTAGAATGTGAAGCATCATAATAAACAATAAATCTTTACATTCCACCGGTAATGCTAAGATAGGTGCGGTGGTCAAGAGAGTCTTGAGCTTTTGAAAGCTATCCTCACATTTTTAGTCCATTCAAATAGTATCTCCTTTTTGGTCAAATTTTTCAAGTGAGTGGCAATAAAAGCAAAGTTCTTCACTAATCGATGATAGTAGCTAGCGAGCCCCACAAAACTCCTAACTTCTGTCACAGAGCTAGGCTGAACCCAATTCTTAACCACCTCAATCTTTTGGGGATCTACCATTACCCCATCTTTTGAAAAATCTACATGCCCAAAAAATGCAACCGAAGTCAACAAAAATTCACACTTAGAAAATTTAGCATACATCCTTTGTTTCCCAAGAACATCCAGAACTATACGAAGATGGTCGTCATACTCTTCCTCACTTTTCGAATAGAACAAAATATCATCAATAAAGACTGACGAATGAATCAATAAATTGCTTGAACACCCCATTCATTAAACTCCTAAAAGCAGCAGGCACATTAGTCAACCCGAATGACATAACAAAAAATTCATAGTGCCCATAGCGGGTTCTAAACGTCATTTTGGGCACATCCTCCAACCTAATTTTTAATTATGGTAGCCAGACCTTAGATCAATCTTGGAGAAAATTGATGCACCTTGCAATTGGTCAAAAAGATCATCTATTCGAGCCAATGGATATATTTGGAATGGTGACCCTATTTAATTGTTGGTAATCTATACATATTCTCATGCTACCATCCCTTTTCTTAACAAACAAAACTAGAGCACCGCATCGGGAAGCGCTAGGACGAATAAATCCCTTATCCAGAAGCTCTTGGATTTGAGCCTTAAGCTCTCTTAATTCTGCCAGAGCGATGCGATATAGAGGGATGGAAATGGGACGAGTACCAGGTTCTAAATCAATGCAGAAGTCTATATCTCTATCAGGGAGGCATACCAGGTAGCTCATTAGGGAACACTTTTCTAAATTCTGACATCACAGGAATAGACTCAATAGATGGAGACTCAACCTTGACATCCCGAATATGAGCCAAATATGCCAAACAACCCTGCCCTGCTAGTTTTCTAGCCCAAATGAATAATATGATAGGAGTTTGCTTAGGCTTGTACACCCCTTCCTCGTCTAATTTTTCCCTTCCCCAAATTTCTAGAGTCACAGACTTAGTCTTACCACGCAGATCATTAGTCATGCCTAAGATTATGTCAAAGTCAGTCATATCCAATATCACCAAATCAACCCAAGTCTGAAAACCCATTAATAAAATAGGACAAGCACGATAGACATAGGTGACTATGACAAACTTTCCAACAGGGGTAGAAACATGGATGGGGGCTTCTAGTATATCACAATTCATATTAAATTCTGAGATAAATCTCACGAATACATAAGAATAAGTAGAACCTAGATAAAATAACACATTAGCCATTCGGTCACAAACAAGAATATTACATGTGATCACCGCGTCAGATGTCTCTGCCTCATTCTTTCCTGGAAAGTCATAACACTGAGCCCTATCATCTTAACGGACGACTTCCCTACCTCACTGTTCTGCACCTCTGCTTGTGTTACCATTTCCTCGACCCTCACGGCCTCGTTGATTACCTCCTCGCCCACCATGTGGATGCTCTTGAACATTATTACCATTTCCCGTGGGTACCACTTCTCTAGTCTGCTGCTGCGCAAAATCCAACGCACATAGGTGGGGAAAATCCCTCCTCATATGACCAAGTTCTCCATAATTGTAGCAAGTACGATCAAAAGCTGGTCTGCCTCCCGTCGATGGCGCGACTCCCTGGCTATTCTGAATCAAATTATGAAATGGAGTTCCTAAGTATTTACCAATACAAGCGGGCATGGTGGATTAAATTGGTCTTGCTGCAAGTGTTGGCCTCCCTGCCCCTTTAGAGTAATAGCCTTGAAAGTTGCCCGAGTTCTTGCCCCTTTTTGCCAATGCCTTAGCCTGACCGTCTTGCCTCATCCCCTCCACTTTCTTAACAAAGTTTGTTACCTCATTAAAGCTTATCCCTACAGAGGTCATATGAACAGATAATACCTGCAATTCAGAATCTAGTCCCTAAAAAATAAACGAATTATGTCTTCCTCAGTAGTCACCAACTGCGTAGCATATCTAGACAATGCATGAAACTTGACCTCATAACCAGCCACAGATAAACCACCTTGCTCCAAAGCCATGACCTCATCTTTCTTACGATCCCTCAAAGTCTTAGGCACATATTTCTCCAAAAACAGAGCATGAAACTGGGTCCAAGTGAGTGGAAGTAAAACTGAAGATCTGCATTCCATATAAGCTCTCCACCACTACTTGACCTCACCTTGAAGTTCACAAGTCCCAAACTCAACTCCATGTTGATGGACAATTCCCAACTTATCCAGCCTCTCATAACAATCTAGGATGAACCCATTTTTGGGGTTGACCGTAATGTCACTAGGCAAACCCCTTTTCTGTCTCGGATTTAGGTAAGACGACATTTGACCCATTTGGGTCTCCAGCTTCTTGATTGATACTGAATGTGAGGTAACAGTTATGATAAAGGTCAACACATCCTCTTTCATCTCTTTCAAGATCTAGTCTAACCCTTCAACTTTATTGAGGATACGAGAAAGCATATCCTCAGACCTACCACCCTCCGAATCTTTTGGTTTTTGGCGCTCGTGGGGAGGCACATACCTGTCCTTCTCCCCATCCTTCCAATTAGGATTTTGGTCTATCCATTCACGATCCTTCCATCCTTTATCTCTAGCCCAACCTTAGTTCCCACCCTACCTTGGGTAGTTTGAACGATAACCACCGTCTTGGTTCGCTAGGAACTTCACTACCTCATTATACAAGGCTTCAAATTTCACCTTCTCAGGATTTGTACACTTAACCCCCACAGCCTTGACACCACGGGCACCAGCCCCCATGGCATTTTTAGATAACATGTCAAGTTGTGTCATAATCTTGGCCATGCTTTTGTCTCTCTCATTATCTTTTTCCATCTGCTCCTTGGATAGCTTGAATGTGAGAGGGGAGACTTGGTCTTCACAAGTGTACCATGACCTATTGATGGTCGTCATGCCATCTAAGAGTTGGGTTGCTACCGCATATGGTTTCTGCATCAGGCCTCCAGGTGAAAGTTGATCAGCGACACCTTTGTTTACCAAATCCAGGCTTCGGTAAAAGTACTGTAGCAAGACATTGTCTGGTAGACCATGAGTCGAGCATTGTAGCACCAACTTTTTAAATAGCAGCCAAGTCTCATGGATTGGCTCACCCTCCAAACACTGAATGCTTTGGATACTATGCCAAAGAGTCATTATCTTCGAAGGCGGGAAAAATCGCACGTTAAATGCGGTTACCAATTCCTCCCAAGAAGTGAAGGATTCGCGAGGCAACTCTGCCAACCACTTGCACACCTCTTGATGTTTGCGTAATCAAGACACAACTTTCGATGGAAGTGTCTACGATCGTACAATAGTTTAGTAACCCAACCAAGGGTTGGGATTGTTCCCAAGAGAGTGGTTTTGAGAATTAATCGAAAAATAAAACTTAGTTATTACTAGCCATAGCTAAAGAGTTAACGATTAAAAACATTGTAAATTAAATGGGGACACAAGAGTGTCAATTAACAATGGGGGGTTTTGTCACAAGTAGGTAAAAACATAGCAAAATAAACAAGGGTTTCTAAGTAATGAGAGGGGATCCTTGGGATGTGATGGGAATACGGGTTAAGCTAGATTATTGGGTACATGCTTTTGATAGAAGATTCAAAGAGTAATTGTGACTAGGCTAGACTTTAAGTGGGATAAGCTCTCGAGCAACTTACCCCGTTTCAAATGCATTCCTCTTGGACACCCACTTGCAGCATGAAGACCAGCCTATGCCTTAACCCACTCACTCTCTCAAGCTGAGTATGTGGACATGGGACTAGGGTTCACACTCTCGAGCTTAACCTCATGTCAACCCACTCACACTGGCTATCAATCTAGTGGTCTTAGTTTTACAACCTCTCTCTCTCGCAAGCCGTAAACACATAAATAAACTTGTATTTGCAACTACAAATTCATTAAATTCATCCATAACCACTAAACGAAATCACAATTAAACTACGATTAAACTATGAGCAAACAAGACCCAAAAATTATCTTAACCCATATTCGCTAAATCACACCCCAAGAATTGGGGTTTTTAGCCACACATCAAGATATAGAAATTTATACCTAAATGAGCTTACATTCAAATGGGTATGAAGATTTGAGTCTTGTTACAGGCCAAGAATGAAGAATCCAAAAGACCCAAGTCCAAATCCTTGGAGATGAAACCCTCTTTTTCTTCAAGTCTTCAAAACCCTCTCAAACTCGGAGCAAAAATACTAAAAAGTACTATTCTATATGAAAATTATAATAATTGTTCCACTCTTAAAACTACAACTCTAACTAGTATTTATAGTTTTCACATATTTGTGCTGCAGCGAATTATTCGGTGTCGTTAGTCAGAATTACCGATCCCCTCGGTGATTCGCCCTTTGGTGTAGTTCATCACCGTCTTGCACCAGCCTTCAGCATCTTCGTGCTCTGGGTCATTGGGCGACATGGTACTGCTTCGCGGAACCGCGGAACTTTTCGGCGATGCCCAACTACTCCCTATCTCCGCTGACTTGATCATTTCCTTCAGGGCTCAGCACACTGGAACAGAAGGCGAAGTAAGACCTTTCAGCGACTCGCCAAGTGAACTCGGCGATCCTCAGGCCTTTATTTCTTTGTTCTTCTCGGTCTTTTCGTTCCTTTTTGTGACGTAGTGTCCATGCTTTTCGTCAAACATCAAATAACTGAAACTTAAGGGTTTTCATCAGATATTGAGATAAAATAAGCATTTGAGGACACAATTTCTATTAAAATGTAGCCCTAAATGAGTCCAATTTTTGGACTCATCACCTCTCCCATCAACAAGAAATGGAATAACCTTAACCGAACTAACTCCTGAGAGATGTTTTTGAAAGAAAATGGTCCGCACACATCTACGAAGTTTCGAAGATGTTGGTGAGGATCCTCATGAGCCAATCCACTAAAAAAGTCCCTTTTGTTGCAAGAGTTGCAACATAGTGCTCGTTATGTGGAACACTGCATTTCCCTCGGCTAAAGGTAAACGGATGGCCCCAATACCTTCCATGAGATGGGGGTCATTAATGTTGGGCTCTTGGACATCGTTGAGATTTCCGATGTCGTCTTGGTGGCCCACCTGGTTGTCGTTGCTGCCATTAACACTCATGCTTTCTATTTTCAACATAAACAATAAAAACAAAACTGAAAATTAAGTAAGTGAACTACAACTAAGAAGAACAAAAATTTTACTAAACTAAGAATTCTCAAGTAACACCACTCCCCGGCAGGGGTGCCATTTTGATGTTTGAATAATCAAGACACAACTTCCAATGCAAGTGTCTACGATCGTACAATAGTAAAGTTACCCAACCAAGGGTTGGGGTTGAGTCCCAAGGGAGTGGTTTTGAGAATTAATAGAAAAATAAAATTAAGTTCTAATTAGTTGTAGCTAAAAAAATTATCGAATATAAACACGTTAATTCCAAAGGGTGACGCAAGTATCAGTTATCAATGGGGTTTGTAACAAGTAAGCAAAAACAACAAAAATATAAGGAGTACTAATCGAGGAGAGGGGATTCTTGGGATTTGATAGGAATACAGGATAAACTAAACTATTGGGTACATGCTTTTGATAATAAATTCGTTGAATATTTGTGACTAGGCTAGACTATAGCAGGGGTAAATTCACTCTCGAGCAACTTACCACGAATTAACTCGGTTTCCCTCAAACACCGAGTTGCCGCATGAAGAACAACCTCCGCCTTAGCCCACTCACTCTCTCTAGTTGAGTGTGTAGGAGAAGGACTAGGGTTCACTCTCTCGAGTTGAACCTCATGCCAGCCCAATCCCACGAGCCTTCAATTTAGTAGTCTTAGTTTTACGACATCTCTGTCGAGCAAGCGGAAAACACAAAAGTAAAATCGTATTTGCAACTACAATTTCATTAAGTTCCACCACAACTAGTAAATGAAATCACATCTAAACAACAAATAAATCATCAACAAGCAAGACCCAACAGATAATTTAATCCATATTCTCAAAATCACACCCGAAGAATTGGGGTTTTAGCCATGTAAAAGAGATAGAAATTTATACCAATATGAGTTTGCATTGAAATGGGTATCAAGATTTAAGTCTCAAAACAAGCAAAGAGTGAAGAATCCACAAGACCCAAGTCCAAAATCATGGAGTTGAAACCCATTAAACCTTCAAGTTCTTCAAAACCCTCTCCAAACTTATAACTCAAAAATAGAAGCAGAGTCTGAAAAATTATTCTTCAAAGCTTAAAAGTCGATACTAAAATAATAATTCTCAACAAGTATTTATAGTTTTCAAAAATCTGTGCTGCGAAGGATCACTGGTCGAAGTTAGTCGGAATCGCCAATCAACTCGGCGATCCGCCCTTTGGTCTAGTTCATCGTTGTCTTGTGTTAGCCTTCAGCATCATCGTGTTTTGGATCAAAAGGCAAGGATAAGACCTTTTGGCGACTAGCCGAATGGGTTCAAAGATTCTCAAATTTTCATTTCTTCGTTCTTTCAGCTGCTTTTGTTCCTTTTTGCTAAGTAGTGTCCATGCTTTCCCTCAAACTCAAATACCTGAAACTTAAGGGTTTTCATCATATATTGAGACAAAATATGCATTTGAGGACACTAATTCTATCAAAACATAGCCCTAAATAAATCCAATTTATGGACTCATCACACCCCACTACAGCGGCCCCACCCTGGCGGCACATATTCCTATTGTAGCGGCTTGCACGGAACAGTGAGCTTGTTTAATAATTCCAATACCCTTATTTCACAATACACCTTCAACCAACGATACTCAGAAAATACCGTTCACGCTAAGATCAATTCCAAGAATTCTATTCTCCCGAATTAAATTCTGTAACGTCATATGCGTTCCTTAACGACTTACCTATCAACTCATGTGATCAAATTCATAACTAGATCACCCAATTTTTACCAGATTTCCTGAGGCGTTAATGACTCCGATTTCGTCCAAATTTAGGCTAGGTTCAAAAATTCCAAGTTACTACGAAAATGTTTTCTAACCCAAAAATTTTCCTCGATGACTTTTCTGTAACGACAGAACCCGGTCATTACAATATTTTACCAGATAACATTCTACACCACACCAATAAAATGCATTTGAACCACGCTGACACCCGCTCTATGTGCTCGATCACATTGTCTGTGTGTAGGTCGGGGTGGCAATCCCTGACTCGTATCCCTCTGAGGTCGAAGGTCTGGCTCCCTCAAAATTTTCTCCTGCTCATGTCTATGTCATGAGAATTGAGCTGGAGCACGTAATGTGGAGCATATTGTTGACTGAGTCTGCATAAACGGCCCTCTACTGGTGGAAGCACCATAGCCTCCTTGGTACTTGCCACCCACCCTAGCCCTCTTACTTTGTTCTCCCTCTCTTTCTACCTCACTATTATGTTGATCCTCCTATAATTGTTGAGCATACATGATAATGATAAAATGCCCACCTAAAATCCAATTAAAAGAGATAGATTTCGTAGTCAATAAAAATACCCAACAAAGAGTCGAGGTTGAATCCTACAGGGAATAGTATATCGTAGAGAATTCCTATCAAGAAATTTGGATTTTAAGATTTCCCATTTATAATAGTAAGAAATAATGGGTGTATGATTCAACTAATTTGACAAAAAGCTTTGACTATCAATTATCGCAAATAAACTAAAATATTGAAGAATTCAAGAGTTAACAAGCAACCGGTGCGGGGATTGGAAATCGATGTCACATAGGGGTAATTGTGATGCTCTATAGTGATGAACATTCATGAATAGACTAAGTCATCTTCATTGATGCTAATTATATTTCGATCTCAAAGAATCTATACATAGAATCTCTTTTGGGTCTCATATAATTTCCAATCTAAAAAATCCAATACCTTACTGTATTCTCTTTTTTAAAAATATGGCGAATAGCTCCGATCCATAAGCTCTATTATAAAGGAACTTACAAATATCAAATCTAAATTGCTAGTATCGGACTAGTTACCCGCTCCAGTCAATCTCTTTCGAGCATCAACCGGAGATTGAAAGTAAGAATTAAGTTTGCAACCTTAATCCATAAATTAACGCCATGACAATTAGACCAAATTCATGTATAGATAGCAGAAAAATAGAGAATAACATAATATCCACTACATTAAACAAAACCCAATCCCATAATTGCACCCATAGATCTTGTGGTTTTCGCCACCCATCACAAAAAGTAAAGATATTATACCTTCCATGAAAGCAGCCATGGGTAACATGAAATTAAGCAATTTTAAGTAAATCAACTTTGAATTCAACTTCAATTTTTCAATTTCAAGCATAAAGTTGTAAAACCCCAAAAATTAGAATGTTTTGTTCACAAAAGTAATGTATTCTCTCTTTAAACTCTATTTCAGAACTAATTGTTTGATACACTCTCTGGTCCTCTTTTTTTCTCTCTCTTTTAGGATATTTATAGTTTCCTAAAATTTGGCACAAAACGCGATGTGTATCTTATTCGATGATATTAGTCGGGCTCACTGTCATTATGTGCATCCCCTTTCGCTCTTCAGCTCACCTTTTCATGCACTCGGCTTTAGGTGTTTGAACCTCCAATGAATAACTTGATGGAGTCAGCCTTTCACATTCGACTAATCTCCGAGTACCACTTTGGTTCGCTTTTGGAGCTTTCAATCTGTTCTTTTAACAGTGTCATTTTTGGTGATGATCAGCAAGATCGCCTTCCTCATTCGACACATTCCCTTCTCAAATGGAGTCTGTTAACCTGATTCGCTTGACTCAAGTACTTTGTACTATCATTTTGGGTAAGGTTTTACTCAGTCAGAGATCAATATTTCTCGAGTGGCGATCAATAATGTTTAGTTTGCACCTTTTTTTCATTCTTGGCAAGTCTTTAAAATATCAATCCTTGCCTTGTCTTTTTCCCTCATAACTACAAATCATCAATATTTTATAAGAATAAGACAAAATTAGGCATTGAGGACACTAATTATTAAGCTAAATAAACCTCAAATATGTCCAAATTTACCACTAATCAATATATACCGTAATCCTTTCTATATCCAAATCTTTGCACAGGGCATCAACCAAGAGGATGTCCTTCAAGTGTCACGACCCAGGGTTGCCCCTAAATGTAACATGGCGTATAGAACCCCAAAGGACCCTTACAAAACACTTAGTTCTCATAACATAAGAAATAGAACAAAGGAATTCAAAACAACATTTTAAGTCCAACACATTTTATAAAAGTAAACCGGAAGTCTAAAACAATTGTGTCATAATAGCCATCTAATACAATAGAATGAAATTGAACCTAGCCCATACACCATCTCCAAAAGTGAAATACAAGAAGAGGAACTAAAAGAATGATAGTCCTTCCTTGAAACATGAGGACTCACCAAAGCTCAGAATATCTCAAGTCAACCTCTAGCCATGAAACTAATGACCCTGATTGTCGGACCCTACATTAGGGGAAATGTAGGCTAGAATATGTGTTATTACAAAACAATGTATCAAGTATGATAGCCATGCATAGAACATTAAAATATGTTAAAAGGACATTTCATTTCATTACATGCAATTGACCAAACTAAAACATGATTTAAGAGAGTTAGAAAACATAAGTCATAAAACCATGGTCAAGGCAACCTAACAACATCTTTGAAACCTTTGAACTCTTATGTGATACTTCTTGAAGTAACCTTAGTTCATTATTAATGTGGGGGATTAGCCTTAACCAACATAGAGACCATGTGAGCTATAACATGATCCCCCGGTGTCGCCCTCACCGAAAAGGGTTGTCCTACTTTCCAAGTTCGAACCATAAACTTCTAGCTTAAGTGGATCCACTAGCTAATGTCTACCTAGACAATCATCTTATGGGGGAAAATAGGTAAGGGAATAAAGAGATTTCTAGTAGAAACCTTGCCTCTACTGACGTGAGAGCTTCCATCTCAATATCCTCTCGGTGCTAAGCATAAATTCCATGGAGTAGTTATTAAGTCTTGACTTATCTTCTAATTAAGAGACATGGGTAGTCGCCACATGCCATATCATAGGTAGCTCCTTAGACCATACGTGAGAAAACCTTTCACCGTCCATGATCTTTTCATATTAGCTTTTAATCTTGATTCATTTAGGTGAGAAAGTATTTATGCCTAAGAATCCCTATTATGTGAGAAAACCTTTCATATCATGCTAGTATGTGTTTATGAGAATATCCTTTTGACAACACAACAACAACAACATCATTGGTACTTTCCTCTCAAAGCACCCTTAAAACATTTGCATAAATTTCATGAGAAAATGCATAAGTCCATAATTCACCTCTTGAGGTTCAAAACCAACTTTCAATCATCAATAATTAGAAAATATGGGTTATGTATGGATTTCATCATAAAAACATGTAAAGCTTGCAATACATGCTTAAGTTCATAAAACTCTTCCTTTACAATCAAAATCCCACATCATATGATTCATAACTTGAAATCATGGGGGATACATGGGTTCATGGAGAAATTATCAAACAATCATCTCATTTCATCCATTCATGCATACGAGATCATGATTCAATCATTGAAATAAACATTGAAGAGAACCCATGATAATTGAAGAAAACCCTAACTCAATGGAGGAATTCTAATCTTCAAAAATAGAGGAATTTGGGAACCCCATGAATGGAAGGAATCCATGGATGAAAAACTATAATACCTCAACGCCCAATGCTTAAATTCAATGGAGGAATTGAGGCTTGGCCTTGATTCTATCTTGAATCATTTCTTCTTCTTCAAGTTTCTATAGAGAGAAATATTTTGGGAGTAAGAACTTTGATTTTCTTGTGGTTTTTGGAAATAATAACTTGAATGGGTGAGTTTTGGGGTTAAAATTACTTATATAGGGGTCCTAGGCTTAGGCAAAACAACATAGCTTTGATTCACTTAAAATCGGAAAAGACCCAGAAACCCCTGAACGGATGACATAGACTCACTGCCATGAGGGGCACCACGACCCATCAAGGGTCACACGGCCTGTGGTGGTGCATGTGGTCCCTTGACTAGTGGCTAGGTTTTCTCACCTCTTTTCCTAAAAAAAAAAGTCAATCCCACGACCCCTCCCACGTCCTGTGGTAGCCTTCACAAGCTATCTAGTGGCTCGTGAGGAGGGTCCTATTTTGGGGCAGTGCAGCCTAGCTATTGCCTAGCCTAGAACGAGCATCAACATGGCCTGTGGTGCCTACCACGACATGTCATGGTGGTCGTGGAAGGTGAGACAGTGCTTGGTGAAGGTATTCTCAAACTTCCCTTCCTTAGCTCTTGCCCTCTAAAATAGCCCTAGCTTATCACCCCCTTGGGAACATTCATCCTCTAATGGAATTTTAGACACCTTTTGAAAGAAAAGACTCAATACTAGCAGCCCATCATGCATGCAATCTCAACAAAATGCACAAAACCAAGTAGGACACATTAACTCTAAGCTAAACATACTTAATGAATCATAAGGAAAGCAGGAACTAAACGTAGAAAACACATATGCATGAAATTTCAATATTTCTCATATTCAAGGAGAAACTACTTCTCGCAGCTAAAAGCATGCTCAACACAATCTCATGGAGCCTCTATGCAATTCATTCTCAAAAAGCACTACTAAAACATGTTCATCAATTCCTCTCATGAAGTCAACTCATACTCAATGCACAACAACATGAGGGAAATCAATCATGTAAACTCATTTTCTTTTAAAACACAAGTTTTTCATAAACATGCATGACATAAGGAAATCATGGGAACACATAAAGCACATGACTTCAAACTAAGTACAAACAATGATGAACTTATTACCTCAAGCTAGAGTAGGAGTAGAAGGAATAAGATGAGGATATCAGGACATCATATCGGCCTCAGTCTTGCAAGTAGCGCCCTAAGCTAAGTTATTCCTTCACAATACATTCACAAAAACAACTTCCCTGTTTCTCAACTTCTTAACTTCCTGGTATAGAATCTCAACCGAAACTTCCTTATAAGACAGACTTTTATCAACTCCCAACCCTTCTAGGGAAACAATGTATGTCGGAACTCAAACACACTTATTAAGGATAGAGACATGGAAAACCAGATGCACCGATGCTAACTCATTTGGCAACTCTAGCTCATAAGCAACCTTACCAACACGTCTCAAAATTTTATATGGGCCTACATACCGGGGACTAAGCTTCCCTTTCTAACCAAACCTCATTACATCCTTCATGGGTGAGATTTTCAATTAAACCCAATCATGAATAGCTAACTCAAGATCCCTTCTTCTCACATTGGCATAAGACTTTTGCCAACTTTGAGCAGTTTTCAAGTTTTCCCTTATAAGCTGAACTTTCTTTATAGCCTCATTTACCAACTCGGGACCTATTAGGGTAACTTTGCCCACCTCAAATCAACCTATGGGATCAATAACACAAGCCCTTAACATATCTTTCAAAGTTTTGATAGTACGCTCTGCTTGCCCATCAGTTTGGGGATGAAATGTTGTACTAAGCTTAACACGATTACCAAGACCATTTTTGAATGACTTCCGAAACTAAGAAGTGAATTGGGTACCACGATCGAAAATCATGGACAGAGGCACTCCATACAACTTTACCATTTCTCTTAAGTACATCTTGACATAGTCTTTCATCGAATAAGAAACTTTGACGGGAAGGAAACGAGCCGATTTCATCATCTGATATGCTATCATCCAAATTGAATCATGTTGTCACCGGGTGCGGAGCAAACCAACTATAAAGTCCATGATCAAATCTTCCCACATCCAAGTAGGAATGCTAATATCTTGGGACAAACCTCCTTGTTTCTGATGCTCAACCTTACTTGTTGGCAATTTGGACACCTAGCCACAAATCACACAATATCCTTCTTCATCCCATTCCACCAATAGACCTCTCGTAAATCACCGTACATCTTGGTGGCTCTCGAGTTAATGGAATACCATACATAAGGTCTTTCTGATTAAACACATATTGCAAACTCTTGTGGTCAGTAAATACATCTACATGAAGTCCATAAAAATAGTGCCTCCAAATCATTATGGCAAAAATGACCACCGCTAGTTCAAGGTCTTGAGTAGGATAATTTTTCTCATGAATTTTAAGATTACCTGAGGCATGGGCAATTACTTTCCCATTTTGCATAAGCTCACATCCTAGACCAATTCTCGAAGCGTAACAAACAACCACAAAACTATATGTCCCTTCCGCTAAGGTCAACACCGGAGTGGAAGTCTATCCTCCAACTCTTGGAAGCTCTTTTCACATAATTCGGACCATACGAACTTAGCCTTCATTTAAGTCAAAGTCGTTAAAGGAGAGGCAATCAAAGAGAAACCCTCAACAAACCTTCTATAATAACCAGCCAAACCCAATAAACTTCTCTTATCCGAAGGAGTTAGAGGCTTGGGCAAACACTTGACCGCATCCTCTTCTTAGGATCTACCTCAATACCCTTACTTGAAACAATATGACCAAAGAAAGCTACAGACCTTAACCAAAATTTACATTTGCAAAACTTTTCAAAGAGTTTTTTGTCCTTAAGAACTTTCAACACAATCCTCAAATTATCAATATGCTCATTCTCACTCCTTGAATAGATCAAAATATTATCAATGAACATAAACCTAAACATGTCAAAGTATTGTCTAAACACCCTTCTCATCAAATCCATAAGCGCCGCCGGAGCATTAGTAAACCCAAATGACATTATCAAAAACTTATAATGACCATACCGAGTTTAAAAAGCCATAATCGGAATGTCATCTTCTTTCACCCTCAATTGGTGATAACCCAACCGAAAGTCAATCTTAGAGAAATAAGTTGCTCCTTAATGTTGGTCAAATAAATCATCTATCCTTGGAAGAGGATACTTATTCTTAATGGTAACCTTATTCAACTGACGATAGTCAATACAAATACGAAGAGAAACATCTTTCTTTCTAACAAACAAAATTGGAGCACCCTATGGAGAGATAGTCAATCGGATTAAATCCTTATCCAACAAATCTTTCAATTGTTCTTTCAACTCCTTAATTTCTGCCGGAGCCTTACGGTAAGGAGGAATAAAAATAGGTTGAGTATCTGGGAGAAGGTCAATACCGAAGTCTATTTCCCACCCGGGAAGAATATCGGGTAAGTCATCTGGGAACACTTACGGAAACTCATTAACAACGGGGACTAACTCAAGAGAAGGGGTTTCAGAATCTACATCCCTTACCCTCACTAGAAGGTAAAAACAACCCTTTGAAAACATCTTTCTAGCTTTGAGATAAGAAATAACCTGACCCTTAGCAATAGAATTTCCCCCCTTCCACTCTAGGACAAGCTCATTCGGGAACTGAAACTTGACTACACGAGTTCTACAATCAATAGAAGCATAACATGAATGCAGCCAATACATGCCAAGAATAACATCAAAATCTAACATATCTAGCTCTACCAAGTCAACAAGAGTAACTCTATGGGACAAGCAAATGGGATACTTTCTATAGACCCTCTTAGCCACAATAAAGTCACCAATAGGAGTAGAGAAAGAAAAAGATTCTAACAACAACACATCCAGAAGAACATCAAACCTCATAGCTAGATATGGTGTCACAAAAGACAAGGTAGCACCGGGATCAAGTAAAGCATAAACATCAAGTTGGAAAACTTTCAACATACCGGTAACCACATCGGTATAACCCTCTTGTTCACCACGAGTCTGAAGTGCCTAGAAGTAGTTTTTCTTAGGAGCATTTAAACCTGAACCACTTGGAGGATCTTTCTTTCCCTATCTTCCTTTACCAATAATCATCGGGCAATCCCTCATTTTGTGACCACTTTTACCACAATCAAAGTAACCATCCGTGCTGGCTAGGCACTTACCCTCGTGCTTCCTTCCATACTTAATACAAGTAGACCTAGGCAATAAAGATCAACTACCATTACCTCCTTGAAGCTTAGTGTTAGATACCCTATCTTTGTTGATCGTAGAAGAAGCATTGGAGGAACCCGAAAAACCTTTGCTGAAATCTAGAATGACCATATCCATCGAACCATGCATGAAAGAAATTACCATCATTGGTCTTAGCCCTTTTTTACTCCATAGGCTTTCCCTTGAGTTTCTGCTACTCAATTTGTTATGCATGAACCATGAGACGAGAGATGTCCATGTAATTAATGAGTATGGTAGTACGGCACTCTTCGACCACGATTTCGGATACACCCGAAACAAACTTATTCATCTTAGCCATTGAGTCCGTAATCATTGTTGGAGCATACTTAGACAATAGCATGAACTTTAGAGTGTGTTCCCTCACACTCATACTCCCCTGTCGGAGGTTAATAAACTCAAGTACCTTAGCTTCCCTCATCTCAAAGGGAAAGAACATATCAAGAAAAGCAGCCTTAAACTTCTCCCAATCAAGAGGATCTGCATCTTCCAATCTCCCTTCCTTCCATTGATTACACCAAATTTGAGCCATACCTTTTAGTTGATAAGAGGCCAACTCTGCCTTTTCCATCTGCATAACTCCCATGATTATCAAAACCTTATAGACCTCATCAATAAACTCTTGAGGATCTTCCACAACCTTAGAACCATGAAACTCAAGAGGAATCATTCTAGTGAAGTCCCTCACTCCTGAAGCCGTCGTACCCACATTTGGGTTCACGGGAACCGCAACGTCCCTATTGTCTTTGGTCTTCAAGGTCCTAAGTCAACACTTGAAAAGTAGCCCTAAACTCCGCTTTAGACATTTGCTCGGCCAAAGGATTGACCGGAACTTGAGGATATTGGGGAGGAGCTTCTTGTTCCTCATTCTCCCTCACATTCCTTCTAGCATGAGCTCTTCGGGTAGCCATATCCTAAAGAATATCGGATAAGGATTAGGAGAGAGACCTTATTGAGTTAAAATCTATCGCACGATTTGGAGTAATGAAAGAAGTGGAGTTTTCTAATCATCTTGTCGCCTCTCATTAATAAATGTGGTGTGCTTCAAACTTATGAACAAAACTCTACTAGACATGGCTTATGAGACATCCTAGGACAAATCTAAATGTTGTGCTCTTATTACCAAGTTTATCATGAGCCAGTGGTACCTCCTAGATGTAACATGTTGTATAGAACCCTGAAGGACCCCATACAAGCCATTTAATTCTCATAACATAAGAAATATAACAAAGGAATTAAAAACAACATTTCAAGTCCAACACATTTTATAAAAGTAAAGCGGAAGTCTAAAACACTTGTCTCATCATAACCATTTAATACAATAGAATGGGATTGGGCCTAGACCATACATCATGTCCAAAAGTGAAATACAAGAAAAGGAACTAAAACAATGAAAGTCCTTCCTCGAAGCATGAGAACTCACCAAAGCTCGTTATATCGCAATTAAACCTCAAGCCACAAAACTGATGACCCTGATTGTCGACCCTATATTTGGGAAAATGTAGGAAAGAGTATGTGTTTGTACACAACAATGTACCAAGTATGATAGCCATGCATAAAACATTTAAAACATGTTAAAAAGGACATTTCATTTAATGACATGCAATTGACCAAACTAAAACATGATATAAGAGAGTTAGAAAACATAAGTCATAAAACCATGGTCAATGCAAGCTAACATTATCTTTAAAACCTTTGAACTCATATGTGATACTTCTTGATGTAACCTTAGTTCATTATAAATGTGGGGGATTAGCCTTAACTGACATAGAGACCATGTGAGCTATAACATGATCCCCCAGTATTTCCAACACCGAAAAGGGTTGTCTTACTTGTCAAGGTAGAACAATGAACTTCTAGCTTAAGTGGATCCACTAGCTAATGTATACCTAGAAAATCATCCTATGGGGGTACATAGGTAAGGGATAAAGAGATTGCTACTAGAAACTAGACCTCTACTGACGTGAAAGATTTCATCGAAATATCCTTTCGATGCTAAGCAGAAATCCCATAGAGTAGTTATTAAGTCTTGACTTATCTTCTCATTAAGAGACATGGGTATTCTCTACATGCCTTATCATAAGATAGTTCATTAGACAATTTGTGAGAAAACCTTTCACCGTACATGATCTTTTCATATTAGCTTTTAATTATTAATTCAATTAGGTAAGAAATCATTTCAACATAATAATCCTTATTATGTGAGAAAACCTTTTACATCTTGCTAGTATGTGTTTATGAGAATATCCTTTCAACGACACAACCATATCAACATCATTGATATTTTACACTCAAAGCACCCTTAAAACATATACATTTGCAAAGATTTCATAAGAAACTATATAAGTCCATAATTCACCTCTTGAGGTTCAAAACCTACTTTCAATCATCAATACTTTGAAAACTTGGGTTATATATGTATTTCATCATAAATAAATGTAAAGCTTGCAATACATGCTTAATTTCATAAAACTCTTCCCTTACAATCAAAATCCCACATCATAAGATTCATAACTTGAAAACATGGAGGTTACATGGGTTAGTAGGGAAATCATCATATTTGATCAATTCATGCATAAGAGATCATAATCCAATCAGTTAAATCAACATTGAAGAGAGTCCATGATAAATGAAGAAAATCCTAATTCAATTGGAGAATTCTAATCTTTGAAATTACAGGAATTTGGGCACTCCATGAATAGAAGGAATCCATGGATGAAAACTATCATACCTCTCAAAGCCCAATGGTTAACTTTAGTGGAGGAACTGAGGCTTGTCCTTGATCATAGCTTCAATCCTTTCTTCTTCTTTTTCTAATTTTGTTATTTCTATCTTTACGCATTACTTTAAGACTATGAGTTACTCATTTCGAAATATAAAATGATGCTAGTAAGTCATCTTGAACTATTAAACAAAACCACAACGACCGCCTAATGATATTTTTACATATAGTAATTGTCTGTAGTTTCCAAAAACCTCCCTGAAGTGATTATCTGTAAGATTATTGCTATCCAAGTTTCCAACAAATTAGTCGTATTAGGCTCATGCTCATGTTGAGTTCCAATACATAGATATGAAGCGTACATCTATCCACCAACATTCTTCTTGTTAGCTTCAGGACAAATGCACATCAGCCTAGTGGAGAAAATCTTTCCATTCATCTTAGTCATAGCATGTAACTGCTCGCTCTCATCCCATAATCTAATAAATGTGTAGCTCTTTATGTTTCCTGTTGTGCTATCTGTTACAACCATAACACTTTCAGAAATCGGACTATTTGTATATAAGGAAATTTATAGCAGGGCACATGAATCCTGATAGGTGTTAAGAACATACGAAAAGTTATGATCTTAAACCAACTACCAACAAGATTTGTTTAATCACAAGTGACTATTTTGTGTAAGTACTTACTTTAATCATTGGTAGGCTATAAGGAATAATGTATACATGTTTCAAGAACTAGAATCTTAATTATAAGTTAGTGTATAATTATTTATTTTTCATTGTGCCATTTGATTGTATTTTTTTTATCAACAGATTGCGTTTCATTCATCTTTCGAACCCAAAAAAGTTACAAGTGATTTGAGGGAGCTATATAATAAGCTTTCACATAAGTGAATTGATACTCCATATATCTTATCTAATGTTAAGACACGTTAAATGCAATGTAAAGAATAATATCTATACAAATTACATATTCTTCCAACAATTTAAAATATTAGTATTGAGGATAAAAATTCAACCTAGCAGGTCTTCTTCTTTGTGTTCTTACCGAAGGAACTTTCCATCTATTCATATTCGAAAATCCCTTGATTTCTTTTGGGAGTATGTTGAAGTTAGTGTATATGTGAACTTTGTTTCAATTATGCTCTAAAGAAGACAATCTATCATCCACTTTGTTAGTTTCATGGTGAATGTGATTGTAACAAGTTTTGTAGATCTTATTATTTTTCTTATTCTTTATATGTTTTTAAAAAAATTGTGTGTAATTTTCAAGGTTATGGCTCCTAGTAAGAAATGGATGCAACTTGTTGACAATCAGCTCGATGTAACCTACTTAGTTTGTGTGAAAAAGTTTTTGAATTATGCTTTTCGAAAAACACGAGAGGAATATGAAATACGATGTCCATGTGTCAAATGTTACAATACAAATTTAGGGACTCATAAAACAGCTGAGACACATTTGATAGTATATGGAATAATTCAGAATTATACTTTTTGGTATCACCATGATGAACGTTTGGGTGAGCCATTGTCAGAATCTGAATATGAAAATGAATTCTTGGCTGTAATTCATGACACACTTGCTTATATGATTTATCCTCGGCTTCTCGTTTTCGACAAGTTCTTCATTTGGGTAGGTATTTTCAATTGTTTCCTCAGAGATGTTAGAAACATGGCTATTTTCAGCTTGATACCACTATAATTCAGCTGATTATTGTTGATTTCTACCTCAGTATGTCCATTAAGTTGCCACTCATTTTCTGACTCAGGAGTTTTTTGTTTTTTTATTTCCTCTTCCTTGTCATGGTCATGTTTATTTTGTCTCTGTTTCATTCTCTTTTTTTATGCTAGAGATAGCCGATTTGAACACGACCTGAGAGTAATCTTATTTCAAAGCTTAATTCCATGTGCAAGTGTTAGTGAAAGTAAACTATTACAGTGTTACTCAGAGTAATCTATTAGCTGAAAATTTCCCAGCCATGGTCTGGTTATCATGAACCATGTCATTCCCCTGTTGGCATAAACTCCCCCCTCAATTTTTTTGTTGTTGTTTCCCACGACAACTTCATCAGAAAACTAAAAAATCTTAACATTGTTGGAATACAGTCTACATCTTCATATTTTCGGGCAAGTTTAGCATGTTCCAACAAACTGTAAAAGGTAGTGAACCATGCCTAAGAGTAGTTTGCCTAGTTTGTATCGCCAGAGTAGCAGGGTAATCGGCGGAAAAATAGGGGCTAACATTAACCATGCCTGTATTGTCTTCTTGTAAAACATTAAGCATGTTATACTTATTAGTGGTAGAAACATCAGCCTTGAGAGAGTTTTTGTACTGAGGAGGCCACTTAACATGAATATCATTTTTGAACCTAGGAAGATTTTCAATTGTGGAATTATCAGGGTCCTTTGTGGAGTGACTGGCCTTAGAGTTGACATACAGGGAAGGTTTTTTCGATATAAAAGATATATTTTAAGAGCTTAAAAACTTACCTGAAGCAGCAAAAAAAATATTAACGTTTATACCTGCCTTTTTTGGCTTATTGATTCCTTTCTTTTAAGATGATACTGACCATTCTTTCCTTGGAAAATTAACTGTATGCCATTGATTAGATGTTTGTTGAGGCCCTTGTTATTCTATCGATGTTCCTTTGTCGTTAGTTAGTAGATTATTGATTTTTCTTTCTTTTGGGCTGCTTTCCTCTGTCAAATTATCTCTTAAGGATTTGGTGTCTTGTTGTAAAATGGCTCAGTATGGACATAATTGACCTGTATGCCCTAGTCTCCCACAATTATTACATAGAAAGCCTTCTCCATCATAAACAATATCCTGCTTATGATTACCTATTTGGATGGATGTAGTGACGGGATCTGTTCACCTTCCCCCTCAATTATATTGACAGATTTTTTCTTTTTATCCTCCTCCTCTTTAGCCTCATTAATCCCCCATATATGGTCGAACCTGGCAGGACTCTCACATGAGAAGTAGGATGCGCTGATGGAGCCCTATACAGTGGCTCCATAGGGCGGACCATGTAGTTAACTCTCTATGAAATGACTATTGTAGATTAACGTATAGAATACGTACAGAGAGAAAAGTGTAGGAGGGAGAATTTTCTAAACCATAGCTACTATTAGTAAAAAAAACTAATAAAATTAATTAGTTCATTAGTTTCTATTGTCTACCAAATTCCATTTAGTTGTAGTTCTTGAAAATAGATTTTTGATCTTGGTTAATGCTTCTCTAATTGATTTGTTTGTTATATTCTTGCAGCTTTTGTTGATGTTTCTAGAAAACACTCCATGGATAGAAGATTGAAACTTTTAACTTTTTGCCAAGCTTTTGTTGATGCATGAGTTCCTTATTAGTTTAGTACGAATTTTTGTTTTGCAAAATTTGATATTATAGTATATCTCGGATATTAGCTATATTTTTTTTTAGAAAATATTGAAACTA
>JAJONQ010061349.1:0-18821 GCA_036250385.1 Solanum microdontum
ACCAAGGAATTGGGGCTTAGAGCTATGAGCTATAACACATACGCAAGAAGGAAGAATGCCTTAATGGGCGGGTACGCTAAGGAAGGGGAGTCGCTTGGCCTAGGCCTACTTGGGTCAACACCCATAAAGTGTTGAATATCATTATAGTTTGTTTTTAGTATATATCTTTCTTTACAGGGGAAGTGATATGTCCAAACTTAGACCTCAATTAAGAAGTATAAAAAATTGAAGTCTTTATAGAACTCAAGTGGAGTTGAGGTCGATCCCACAGGGAATTTGCATAAGATGTAAACTTACTGAAGCTTCTATTCAATTGTTGTTTATGTTTTTGAAAGAAATGAATTGTGAAGAGTAAATACTAGGTTGTTTGGAATTTATGTAACCAATTTCTGTTAAACTCAAATGTTAACAGTAGCAAACAATAGTTTCAAGATGTAATAGTTGATTTAGCGAGACTAAGATTGTGTTCCTGATGACCTTTAACTCACAACTCAAATTGTATACAAATACTGATTTATTGTCAACCTTATATGTTCATATCAAGTTAGGTACATACATCTAAATGCTTTTCAGCCCTATTAGATGACTTTCACTCTTCTCCTCTCGGTCTTAGAGTGTTTTGAATCTTACTCTTGCATACTTGTTAAGAAAATTATCCTCTCTCGAGCTCGAATCTTTAAAACAAGCTAATAAAATTCCTTTCTAGATTTTCCTAATGTAACACCCCAGTTTGGAAAAAGGGAAAAAAAATCAATTTTCAGGAAATTGCAGGTGCCAGCCATGAGGGCCAACCACGGCTAGTGGATTGGACCACGGACCATAGGTGTGGTCCGTGGATGGCCCTGCCTAAGGGTGGTGTTGAGGCTCAGGACCACGGCCAGACCTACGGACCGTAGGTCAGACCACACTCCATGGTTCACTAGCCAAAAATCAACCTTGTGATGACCAACGACGGTCCACCAGGACGGGTCGTAGGTCAGACCACGGTCTGTCGACTGGGGTCTGTCGGTATCCAACTTATAGTTATTCTCATGGGTAGTTGGGTCTTTTCCTAATTAATTAACTCATATACTATATCATTTTACCTATGTTTAGGACCCCTATATAAGTCTTTTTACCCCCAAATTTTGCAATAGAAATTATTCTCTCCAAACCCACCCAAAAAGAAGAACTCTCAAATAATTCTCTCTCTAGAACTTGAAGAAAAAGAAGAAGAAGAAGGATTCACCTAGGGTTTCAAGCTAAAGTCTCAATTTCTCCATTGAAGGCTAGCATTTGTATTCAAGGTATGATAGTTTTCATCCATGGATTCCTTCCATCCATGGAGTTTCCAAATTCCTCTATTTCAAAAGGTAGAATTCCCAAATTGAGTTAGGGTTTTCTTCAATTGTCATGGGTTCTTTTCATTACTGATTTAAATGATTGAATTATGATCTTGTATGCATGAATGTATGAAATACTATGGTTTTATGATGTTTTCCCTTATGAACCCATGTAATCCTCATGTTTTCAAGTTATGAATCATATGATGTGGGATTTTGATCTCAAAAGTAAGAGTTTTATGAAATTAAGCATGTATTACTAGTTCTACATGAATTTGTAATGAAATCCATATCTAACCCATGTTTTCTAAGCATTGATGATTGAAAGTGGGTTTTAAACCGTAAGAGGTAAATTATGGACTTATGCAATTTCTTATGAAATCTATGCAAATGTTTTAAGGGTGCTTTGAGAGAAAAGTACCAAGGATGTTGTTGTTGTGTTGTTGAAAGGATATACTCATAATCACATACTAGCATGATGTGAAAGGTTTTCTCACGTAGAAAGGATTCTTAGGTTGAAAGGCTTTCTCACCTAATTTACTCAAAGAATATTAGCTATACTAATGAATTTAGCTTAGATTGGTTGTACCAGGACACCTTTCCATGGATAATGAGAATAAGTAAGAAAATTCTATTCCATGGGATTTATTCTTAGAACCGAGAGGATATTGATATTGAGATGGAGGCTCTCCCGTTAGTAGAGGCCGGGTTTTTAGAAGCAATCTCATGAGATGGAAGCTCTCCCGTTTGTAGATTCTGGGTTTCTAGTAGCAATCTCCTTGTCCCTTAACTATGTGCCCCCATAGGATGATTAGCTAGTGGATCCACTTAAGCTAGAAGTTATGGTCCTTACCTTGGCAAGTAGGACAACCCTTTTTGGTGTGGGAGACACCGGGGGATCATGTTATAGATCGCATGGTCTCTATGTTGGTTAAGGCTAATTCCCCACATTAATAATGAACTAAGGTTACTTCAAGAAGTATTGCATATGATTTAAAAGGTTTCAAAGATGATGTTAGCTTACATTCACCATGGTTTTATGACTTACGTTTCTAACTCTTTTATATCATGTTTTAGCTTGGTCAATTGCATGTTATGAAATGAAATGTCCCTTTTAGCATGTTTAAATTTTTTTATGCATGGTTATCATACTTGGTACATTATTTTGTATTGACGCATACTCTTGCCTACATTTCCCCAAATGTAGGGTCTGACAGTCAGGTTTCTGAGTTTCTGGCTAGAGGTTGACTTGAGATATTTCTCGAGCTTTGGTGAATCCTCATGCTTTGAGGATGGAGTTTTCATTGTTTAGTTCCTTTTTACGTATTTCTCCTTGGAACATGATGTATGGGCAAGGCCCAATTTCATTCTATTGTATTAGATGGCTATGATGTGACAAGTGTTTAGACTTCCTATTTTCGTTTTATAAAACTATTGGACTTGGACTATTGTTTTACTCTTATTGTTCTATTTCTTATGTTATGAGAGCTAAGTGTCTTGTATGGAGTCCTTCGAGGTTATATACACCATGTTACATCTAGGGGTTCCCCATGGGTTATGACACATAATCATCACTTTTCTCTCGAACAAGTGATGAATACAAACATGTTCTAATGTGTGCACTCATTAGAAGACATTCATTATGAATGTAGAAACAATATATGCAGTTAACAATCTAAAGCTACTCATGTTTGAATCCATCATTATATTTTAGTCATGGTTCCCACTACCCTAGTTGTGGTGTTTAGCCGCTCATGTTCTCAATGAAACAAATAGTAGAGATTATTGAAAGCATAATGAAGTAGGCTTACAATAATATCAAAATGAAAAGATTCTTGATTATCAGAACTAAATCAAGATCAAAAAGTTTGATCCAAAATGTTCGACCAAAAATGTGTTCAAAAAGGCAATTATCATTTCTCCACGCTCAAGAGTTCAAAAGTGAACCCAAGGTCTCCAACCTCTGCATCTCTTGTGTGCCAAGCTCTGTTGTTCTTTGATACTTCATTCATGACAACCATGATCTCAGGGTGATGGTTTTCTCATGAATGATCCACCACATACTGCATCCACAATTGGTTTACTCACAAAGTGTAATGACCTGTAAAATTCCTGCTGTAAGTGCCTTTCAGTAAGGCCATGATTTGCACATTTATTTAGGTTTTGGATAAACCTCTACCATGTATCATGCATTGCTTCCCCTAGTAGTTCCTTGTGAGCACCTATTTCATCCTTCATTTACAACTCTTTTGCCTCTGGGAAAAACCTCTCCATGAAAGCCTCCATCAGCTCTACCCAAGTTCTGATTGAGTAGTGTGGCAACTCATTCATCCAGTTTGTTGCCTCCCCGTTAGAGACAAAGGGAACAACCTCAGGCTCATGGCATTTTTGGCTAACTACAGTAATCTCAGCCGACTTGCAAATTGCAATGAAGTTCATCAAATGCTGATTCACATCCTCACTAGAAGTTTCTCTGAACATCCCTTTCAGATTCAACACTTGAATCATGGTTCTGGTGATGGTAAATTTCACTCCAGGAGGCAATACTGGAGTACTATGGCTCTACTAGCTCCAGCTCCATCTAGTTCCAAATCGTCCTCTTCAAATGCCACCCGCGCCAGTTGTTGGACTCGACCTCTTAGAGACAGTGGTTGGTGATGAGGAGGGCTATCTCTTCTACCCCTTAATTCTCCTCATTCACTCTGTTTGGGTCTTTGACATTGTTCTAGGCACCTCCAGCTAGGGCCTCAACATCTTGTCTCAGCCTCTATCTCTGCGCTTCAAGTTCATGTGCATTCACCATATTCCTAATAGTGTTTTTTAACTCGGGATCGTAAGGAATCAAAGGTGCTCCCTTACGTCTGGTGTTTGGCATGCACTATTTAACTCACTTGTAGATGTCATAAACAAGAAACAAGAATTAAAATTAGGAATTATAACTACAACTGAAGTAATAGCTTATAGAGTATTTCTGAACTGAAATTCCTCGGCGGCGGCACCAAAATTTGAAACATCCAACTTACACCTCAATTAAGAAGTATAAACAATCGAAGTAAATTGTAAAACTCAACTAGACTTGAGGTCGATCCCACAGGGAATTTATAGAAGAAATAAATTTATTGGCGCTTATATTCAATTGTTGTTAATATTGCCGAAAGAAATGAATTGCAAAAAGTAAATATTGGGTTCTTTGGAATTTAAGTAACCAATTTCTGTTGAACTCAAATGTTAATAGTAGAAAACAATAAGTTCAAGATGTAATAGTTGATTTAGCAAGACTAGGATTGGGTTGCCCATGACCTTTAACTCACAACTTAAATTCTATACAAATAACAATTTATCGTCAACCTTATATGTTCATAGCAACTTAGGTACATCTAAACTGTTTTTAGCCCTATTAGATGACTTTCACTCTTATCCTCTCGGTCTTAGAGTGTTTTTAATCTTACTCTTAGAGTGTTTTTAATCTTACTCTTGCATACTTGTTAAGAAGATTATCCTCTCTAAAGCTCGAATCTTTAAAACAAGTTAATAGAATTTGTTTATAGATTTTCCTAATCATCATTTTTCTCTCGAACATATGATAAATACAGACATGTTTTAATGTGTGCACTCATTAGAAGACCTTCATTATGAATGTAGAAACAACATATGCAGTTAACAATCAAAAGATACTCATGTTTGAATCCATCATTATGTTTTAGTCATGTTTCCCACAACTCTAGTTGTGGTGTTTAGCCGCTCATGTTCGCAATGGAACAAATAATAGAGATTATTGAAGCATAATTGAGTAGATTTACAATAATATCAAAACTAAAAGCTTCTTGACTATCACAACTAAATCAGGATCACAAAGTATGATCCAAAATGTTCGACCAAAAATGTGTTCAAAAAGGAAACTATCATTTTTCCACGCTCAAGATGTCTCAGAGTTTTGATAATAATTCAAAACTAAACCCTAAGCAATTAAAATATTGTTAAAAAAGAGTCCTACATGAAGAAGGAGACAGGTAGTCAACTCAACTCACGAAAAGGGTAACAGTCTGTGAAGTTGTTCACAGCCTATCAAAACCCCTCGTAAACCAACACTTAGCCAAAACATTGTCAATCTTCAAGTGCATCTTCTTCACGAGCCACTATAAATCTCGAATAATGCACCACAACCCATATAGGGCCTCTTGACTCCAGACTTCAACTTTATTTCCTCCAATTCACTTTCAAGACCATCTTCACGTCCCATTTATAGCTAGACAACCCGTCTGGCCTCTCATTTGGTCTGCATCTCTTCATTTTCACTCTTTCTTTCTATCACTTGTTTCAAAGTATTTGACCTGCACAATATCAAAAGAACCATCATATCCACATAAACATGCTTGACTTCTTTAAATAATCCTTTGTTTTGGGCGTCAAATGTGCTATGAGTTCACGACACATCAGGCATAATAAGAAATTCTCTACCTTTGGACCCATAATTCAAAAAATAGGGTGAGAGTTTGGAATTATGGATAATCCAAGGATTGTGTTAGGGAGAGAAAACTGTATAGAGGAAAACATATTCTAGAAGAAAATCTCTTAGTGTTCTTGAAGGCAAGTTGCCTCGCATTTCATTTGTGGATTCGAAGATTGTATTCTATTTTACTAATATCCTTTTCCTTACTTCATTTTCTTGTTCTTAATTGCTAGAAGTGTGGGTGTAATTCTTATGTTAAATTAGGGCTTTTGTGCTAGAAATAGACAAAGCTATTTCGGTGTTTGATTAATTTCTCTATTACTTTTGTAGTTCCTTGTTTCCATGCTTGATTTCATGATGTAAGTTCAATATAGTTTTCATTTTTACATTTATAGGTTGAGAGTGCACACTCAATCTTAGCTTTCTATCTCCGATTGATGCTCAAAATAGTTTGATTGGAGTGGAGAATTAGATTGATAATCAAATTTTGACTTTGAATCTTGAATTTGAGATCGGAAGATTAAAGTTTAGGGTTTCTTTGTTGGGTGCAAGGCTTTCTCTAAAGTGAGGTCTAAGTTAAGATTGTGGGTTGTTTCGTATTTGTGTGATTGAGACTGAAATGAGATATCAGAGTAAAGCACTTTGAGATCGAAAGATAATTAGCGTAATTGATGATGACCTAGCCTACTTATGAATGATTGATCTTGGAATGAATTGCAATGGATAGTTGAGTGTTGATTGAATCTCAAGTTTTCCCAATTCCATACATCCCTGCTTGATATCGTCTTTGCCTCCATTCGAAGTGTAGTTATAAAAGTTTCCTTCTATTTGATATTTGTGTAACTTGTATGTCTAGGTTCGTACTAATATGTAGTTATATTTTATCTTTTCAATTGTCGTTATGTTGTTCATTGTGGGATTCGACCCCGACTCCTAGTTGGTTATTTTTATTGACGGTGACCACTCAGTCTTTTAATTAGTTTTGGAGGGTGGTTTAAGTGTTATAAAAAATGGCGCCACTGCCATGGAACAATAAGGCTTATTGAATTGATTTAGGATTTCTAGTTTACTTGTTTCTATCCAGATTATGAATAATTGTCTGTATTTTCTTTTGTTTTGTTTCTATGGCTTTTTTTAATCATTGCTTCTTTGGGGATAGGTTGCCCTCTATCGACCCACATTATTGGGGTCGTGCTTTCCAAGCTCATTTGGGGTGAGAAAGTCCTATACCAATCCTTTGATATAATTGAAAGTCTTAGAGAATTGTTACTAGCTCGAAGCTATGATGTGTTCTACTTTGGGATGAGGCTTAATACTCTTAGGGCTAAGATGACATCAACCATGAGGATGGAAAATTCTTATTATCCAATGGCCCAAAAGAGCGAAGAAGATTCTCACGACTTGCACCTTACTTGGTGTGTTGAGACGAGCCAATTCATGTTCGAAGTTGAACTATTTGAACCCGATCTAAGTAAAGAGGTCAAGGTGGATATGGAAGATATCTTGAGCTTGTGCATCCAACCCTAGACAATAAGAATCCAAGAATCCAAAATAAGTAGCATGATACTAGAGTTGCAAGAAAAAGCAAAAAAGATCATATTTGGCAACTCCAGTTCATGTGAAGATGAGAGTGTCACTCACTTGTAGGCCAAGAATTATGAAGTTCGAAGCTCACGTGGCCTTGTAAGTCTTTCACTCTTGCCCAACGATCCAAAACGCATGATGCAAAGTTGGGTAAGAAATTCAAGTCTTCAAAGTGGGGAGATCGGGTGAAACGCTTGATGCTCTTCCCCATGCTCTTCGGATTAAAATTGATCTCATGTTGGGTTACAGTTCAGTGCCTCGAAGTGGAAACACAGAGGGTGATGTACCAGCGTCATGCCGTGACGTTAAATTGTGCGCTTGATGGGAGGCACCCCATTGCATCTATATTAGTTTAATTGTAAGTTTTAACCTTTTAAATTAGGTTTAATTTGTGTTTTTGACTAATACACATGATTTCAGAGTTAATTTGAACAGGTTTGGAGGCATGAATGTTGAAGAAAATAAAGTTCGGGGTTAAAACCCCATTGGAAAATGACTTGGAAGGAATTTTGGGCACCTAGGTTAGCCCAATGAGACTGGGAAAATCACCCATTGGACCTCTGAGCTCTCCCAATTGGACAATGAGTGGCTTAACAAAAATTCTCCAGAAGTCGCAAAAGCGAACATGAGTTCTCTTAAGTGAAGTACGCAAAAGAAGCTCCCTCTCGCAAAAGCGATCATTGCTTAAGCAGAGAGGAACTCGATTAAGCGAACCCCGACCTTTCAATAGTAGTAGCAAAAATGACCAAATGTCGCTTAAGCGAAGGTAATGTATTTCAAAAGGCATTTTGGGGAACCAAATGGACAAAACTTAAAATAAAAAAGGTCCGACATCTTGATCTCCCTCTTCACTTGTTCCAAAACGATTCTGACATTTTGTTCTTCATTGTGCTATCAAAATTTGGTATGTTTCTTTCACTCTTACTCTCTTGAGTGGTAATAATCATTGTTATTTTTGATTACTTTGTTGAAAGTTGGGGGTAGTCGGCGGGTAGTAACTTCTCAAACCTCGAAGTTTAAAATTGTGATTATGTTGGCCAAATTCTTTGTCTAAATTGTTGAATGCATGTGCAATTAGGAGTATTTGCGGAAGTCTTGATTATCCATTTCATGATCCAATTGTTGAAATGTCACGCCCCAAGGCTACCCCCTTGGTGTAACACGTGACCTAGGATCACAAATGACCCCAAGATAACCCTGAGCTTGCATATCATAACATACTAAGATAAAATGGCATGAGTAATACTATGCAGAAGCTAGAAATCATAATTAACTAGAATGATGGGGAATAACCAACACTGTCTGAATATATAAACTATGAGTTTAATAACAACTGAAAGATCAAACTCAAAACTAAAACTGAATCTAACTATGTTTGAATAAAAGCCTCTAACTGACTCGAGATGCTGGGACATGCCCCCAGCTAACTATAGAAAAACTGAAACTGAAAAAATGAAAATAAAGGAAAACATGTTTATCGTCCTCGAAGAATGAGGACTCACCACTGATACTATTGAACTGGTGATCGGGAGCCGATCTATGCGTGATCTGGATGGTGAGGACTTAAACCTACATCATGAGAAGATGTAGTGCAGAGTATGCATGAGTACTTGAAAGGTACTGAACATGTAGGATAGGATAAAGCTGAACAATATATACATAACTGAAATAAAGCATACTAATCAATGATATAAGATGAACATGATGAATGTACTAAACATGTTGAATATGAACTAAACTGAATGCAATGACACAGTTCATAACATACTGAAACTGAATACTGAAATATACTGGTAACCTAGTCAATACACTAGAATCTGACTATGGGAGCTACTATTAACTGATATAAAACCATGTGAGCTAAACGTGGAGGCCGATGTATACGCCCCATCTAGAGGACCCAATATACGTTGCTAGGGGTATAAAGGTATGACTAGTGTGATCACTAAATATGATACCTACAAAGGGAACTTAACCTACAGGGGCACGTAGTTCTGGGACTATGGGGGTGACTGATCCTACTCCAACTCGGTATTAAGCCTACTCCCAATAGAATGTATAAAATATAATGTAAATGAAATAAAATGGATAGCTCGAGATTCTGACATGCTAACTGAAAATGCAACAATAAGTACTGATAAGGAAACATTTGAAAGCTAATGCATGTATATCTGTATAAACTAACCTAGTAAGTGTAATCCATGAACTAAACGAATCTACAGAACTAGGGTTCGAAATTTCATGCAAGGATTAAGCAACATATTTACGAAAATGTAATATTCTGATTAGGATTAATCTAATAGCTAAGTCACAACAATAATCTGAAGTTCTAGAAACCCTAAGTCTAAACATAATGAAGGGACTCAAGAATCTGACTGAATTTTGGGGACCTAATGGATGAAAGGAAACCACTAGTTAAATACCACATACCTGGTGATGAATTCCATGGAGAAATCTTTCGATTTTGGGACTGGAACTGAGGGAAACTTGATGCGTTCTTGGAGAGGGTTTGGCCGATGATTTCTCTCTTCTTTTGCTTGGTTTGATCAATTTCTTTGAGAATGAATTCGTTAAGGTAAAGTTTGATTAAGTTACTAAGGTAAAACTGACCAAAACAACGTAGTATATGGGTTAAATAACGTAGTTTAGGTGTCCAACGCATAGGGAAAAGACCAAATGGCCCCTGACTTAATAGTTGTTGCGACCAATCGACGGGCCTGATCGACGGACCGTCGATCTACTAACGGCCTGTCCACTTAGTCCGTCAATCGACTTTAGAGGAGGGGTTCAAGCGGTCTTGATCCACGGACCAGGATCACGGCCCGTGGTCTAACCTACGTTCCGTGGTCTCGGCCGTGGGTCCACCCTTAGAAGAATTGTTTCTAGGTTTCTGGGGAGGGGCTGCAGGTGGTCAACCACGGACCCTACCTATTGTCCATGGATCAACCTTCGGTCCGTGGTAGGTCCCCGTTGGTGGCACCTTCAACTTCTAATTTTCTGCAATCTGGTCTTCCTAGCATACTGGGTGTTACATTATCTCCCCTTTGGGAAAATTCATCCTCGAATGAAGCCTAAACTAGCTGAATATGGAGGAAAAGAGCTGCAATCCCTACCACTAAGTACTGGAAACTAGAATCTGACTGAACTAAGTTTCAACAACATGCAAATATACTGAAAATGCAACACTAACCGAAGGAACAAGATACTAAGACTGAATTTACGCATGAATAACTGAAAAGACTGGAGAGGAACTATTACCTCAAGATGGAAAGGAATCCGAAGGAAAGAGATGAGGATACTTTGCCTTCATGGCTGCTTTTGCTTCCCAAGTAGCTCCCTCTACGGACTGACTCCTCCACAATACCTTAACTGAAGCAATTTCTTTATTTCCCAACCTTTGAACCTGATGATCAAGAATCTCAAGTGGCACATCCTCCTAAGTGAGACTATCCTTCACATCCATACTTTCCAATGGAACTATAGATGCTGGATTACCCATACACTTCTATAACAACGAAATGCGAAAGACCAGATGGAATGTTGCTAGTTCTGCTGGCAACTCTAACTCATAAGTCACTTTACCAACTCTTTTCAAAATATTGTAAGGGCCTACATATCTAGTACTGAGCTTCCCTTTCTTGCCAAATCTCATCACCCCCTTCATAGGTGACACTTTCAGGAAGACCCAATCATCAATTTGGAACTCCAAGTCCCTTCTCTTTACATCTGCATAGGACTTTTGATGACTCTGGAATGTCTTAAGTCTATCTTTGATGCGCTGAACTTTTCCATAGCATCATGAACCAAATTTGGCCCTATCAAGGCTGCTTTACCTAGTTCAAACCAACCAACTGGTGTTCTGCACCTACACCCATATAATGCCTTATAAGGGGCCATCTGGATGTTGAAATGGTAGCTATTATTGTAGGCAAACTCTATAAGAGGAAGGTGATCATCCCAACTACCCTTGAAGTCGATCACACAAGCTCTCAACATGCCCTTTAAGGTCTGAATGGTACATCACGATAAATCACATAAATGTCAGAACCGTCTGGTAGAGTCAAAACTAGAGCTATAGTCAATCTAGTTTTCAGTTCTAAGAAGCTCTTCTCACACTCATCTAACCACTGGAACTTAACCTTCTTCTAAGTCAACTTAGTCAATGGAGAAGCTATGGATGAAAATCCTTCCAACAACCATCTGTAATAACCAGCCAAACCCAAGAAACTTCTGATATCTGCAGGAGAGGTAGGTCTGGGCCACTATTTCATTGCCTCTATTTTCTGAGAATCCACTCGGATCCCTTCGCTAGACAATATATGACCGAGGAAAGTAACTGATTGTAACCAAAACTCACATTTGCTAAACTTAGCGAATAACTGGCGATCTTTGAGAGTTTGCAGGAAAACCCTCAAATAAGTCATATGTTCTTCCTCATTCCTAGAGTAAATAAGGATATCATCAATAAAGATGATAACAAACAAGTCCAAATACTTCTTGAACACCCTGTTCATTAAATCCATGAAAGTTGCACTAGCATTGGTTAGTCCAAATGAAATAACTACAAATTCATAATGACCATACCGAGTTCTGAAGGCTACTTTAGGGATGTCACTATCTCTGACTCTGACTCTGCTCTGATGATAACTGGATCTAAGGTCTATTTTCAAAAAATAACTAGCACCCTGAAGTTGATCAAACAAGTCATCAATCCTGAGATATGGTACTTATTCTTGATGGTGACTTTGTTTAGCTGTCGATAGTCACTGCACATCCTGAGAGAACCATCTTTCTTTCTCACGAACAACATTGGTGCACCCCATGGGGAAATACTGGGTCTGATGAAGCCCTTATCTAGAAGGTCTTTCAAAAGCTCTTTCAATTCCTTAAGCTCAGCTGGAGCCATTATGTAAGGAGGAATAGAAATAGGCTAGGTATATGTAAGGAGATCAATTTCGAAGTCGATTTCTCTTTCGGGAGGAACTCTAGGAAGATTTTCTGGAAACACTTCTGGGAACTCATTTACTACTGGAACTGACTCAAGAGTTGGGGTTTCACAGCTTGAATCCTAACCCAAACTAGATGATCGAGATACCCCTTAGAGATCATCTTTCTGGCCTTAAGGTAGGAAATGAATTGACCCATAGGCACTGAGCTACTACCCTTCCACTCTAAGACTAGTTTGCTAGAAACTGAAAGCGAACGATCCCAGTTCTACAATCGACTGAGGCATAACAGGAATGTAACCAATCCATGCCTATACTGATATCAAAGTCTACCATTTCTAACTCTACAAGATCTACTGAGGTGACTTTCTGGGAGAGTATGATAGGGCAATTTCTGTATAGTTGTCTAGCTATAACTAGGTGACCAACTGGAGTAGAGTCTGAAAAGGGTTCTGAGAGAATTTCTAGACTAACATCAAATTTTACTTCTATATATGGAGCTACAAAGGAAAGAGTAGCCCCTGGATCTAACAAAGCATAAACATCTAAGTGAAAGACTCGTAACGTACCAGTGACCACATCAAGAGAATCTTCCTGGTCCTGGCGAGCCTGGAGAGCATACAACCTGTTCTTGCACTGACCGCCACCTGTACCAGATGAAATACCCTGCTGGGTTGGGTGACCTGCTAGTGCTACTGAAGCTGTAGACTGAGCCCTACTATTGTTACCTCATTGCCCTTGTTTAGAAGAAGGGAAATCCCTCAACTTGTGACCAGTCTGACCACAACCAAAACATCCTTCCTTAACTGCCATACACTCGCCCGGATGGCTCCAACCATACTTTGGACAAGTTGGGTAGGTTCTAGTACCTGAAACACTCCCCTGAAACTTAGAGCCTGATGCCCTACCTTTATGATCCTATCGAAGCCTGGGGATGGAGCACTAGATGATGAAGGTGTTGGAGATGAAGATTTCTGCTGAAACAACGATCAATTTCCAACCAATTTCTGCTGAGAGTACTTATAGTTGCCTGTCCTAGACTTCTTGTTGTCCTTGGTCTATTCCCTCAGCTTATCTCCCTTAACCTGCTGAGCATGAGTCATGAGCGTAGAGATGTTTATGTCCTCCAACAACAAATCATTTCTACACTCTGTCTTCAACAAGTCAGGTACTCCAAAAAAGAACTTACTCATCTGCACCCTGGGATCAGCAACCATATTTGGAGCATACCTAGAGAGCTGGGTGAACTTAAGTCCTTACTCTTGAACTGATATAGAGTGTTGCCTCAAATTCATGAACTCCTGAGCGTTTGCCTCTCTCAACTCCCTTGGAAAGAACCTATCCAGAAAAGCTCCGGTAAAACACTTCCAAGTTACAAGAGTTGCATTCTCACCCCTGTTTTCCTTCCATTGAGTGAACCAAATATGATATATATCCTTGAGCTGGTAGGACGCCAACTCTACCCTATCATTTCTAGTTACTTGCATCACTCCAAAGATATTCTTGACCTCATCAATAAAGTTCTAGGGATCCTCACCAACTTGTGACCTTAGAAACTCAGGTGGATTCATCCTAACAAAATCACGGACCCTAGCTGCCACTGATCCACCACTAGCATTTGTAGGAACTGGAACCCGCTGATTGTTGTGGTTGGCTACACCCTAGGCCAAAAGTTGAATGGCATTTCGAAACTCATCCTTTGAAACCTCATAGTTCAGGAAATGAAGAGCTCCGTTAGTATTGAAGGCATCATTATTCTTTGTGTAAGCTCTACGAGGAGGCATAAACTGAAAATGCATAATGTCGAGTTAGAAACAGGAGATCATACCCACGCACGATAAGAATATCAAGAAAGTGCAGTTTCTTTCCTAAACCACTTCGTAGCCTCCCCCTCATAAGTGTTGCGCGCTTCACACTCATGAAAGAGACTACTTAGTGCGGCTTTTCAGACATCCTAGTACTCCTAAACCTAGTGCTCTGATACCATGTTTGTCATTCCCCAAGGCTATTCCCTTGGCGTAACACGGGACCTAGGATCACGAATGACCCCAAGCTAACCGTGAGCTGACATATCATAGCATACTAATATAAAATGGCATGTGAAATACTATGCGGAAGCTAGAAATCATAATTTACTAGAATAATGGGGAAAACCCAATACTTTCTGAATATATAAACTATGAGTTTAATAACAATTGAAAGATCAAACTCAAAATTAAAATTGAATCTAACTATGTCTGAATAAAGGCCTTTAACTGACTAGAGATGATGGGACATGCCCCAGCTAACTCTAGAAAAAAAGAAAGTGAAAAACTGAAAATAAACGAAAACATGTTTATCATCCTCGAAGAATAGGGACTCACCACTGATAGTGTTGAACTGGAGATCGGGAGCTGATCTATGCATGATCAGGATACTGAAGACCTAAACCTACATCACGAGAAGATGTAGCGCAGAGTAAGCGTCAATACTTCAAAGGTACTGAGCATGCATGATAGGATAAAGCTGAACAATATATACATAACTGGAATAAAGCATATTGATCAATGGTATAAGATTAACTCGAAGAATATACTAAACATGCTGAATATGAACTAAATTGAATGCAATCACCAAGTTCATAACAAACTGAAACTGAATACTGAAATATCAATACACTTGAATCTGACTATGGGAGCTACTATTAACCGACATAAAACCACATAAGCTAAACGTGGCGTCCAATGTATACCCCCCATCGGGAGGTCCCAATATACCTTGCCAGGAGTATAAAGGCATGACTGGCGTGATTACTAAATATGATGCACACATAGGGGCCTTAACCTATGGGGGTACGTAGTTTTGGGACTATGAGGGTGACTGGCCCTATTCCAACTCAGTATTAAGCCTACTCCCAATAGAATGTGTAAAATACATTATAACTAAAATAAAGTGGATAGCTCGAGATAACGACATGCTAACTTAAAATGCAACATTAAGTACTAATAATGAAACATTTGAAAACTGATGCATGTATATCTGTATAAACTGACCCAACAAGTATAATTCATGAACTAAACGAATCTACACAAATAGGGTTCAAAATTTCATGCAAGGATTAAGCAACATAGATATAAAAACATAATATTCTAATTAGGATTAATCTAATAGCTAAGTCATAACAATAATCTGAAGTTCTAGAAACCCTAAGTCTAAACATAATGAAGGGAATCAATAATCTGATTGAATTTTAAGGACCTAATAGGCAAAAGGAACCCATTAGTAAAATCCCACATTCCTGGTGATGAATTCCACAGGAAATCTTTCAATTTCGGGGCTGGAACTGAGGGAAACTTGCTACGTTCTTGGAGAGGGTTTGGTCAATGCTTTCTCTTTTCGTTTGCTTGGTTTGATCGATTTCTTTGAGAATGAATTGGTTAGGGTAAAGAATGATTAAGTTACTAAGCTAAAATTGACCAAAACGATGTAGTTTAGGGGTTAAGCGATGTAGTTTAGGGGTTAAACGATGTAGTTTAGGTGTCCAACGCATAGGGAAAAGACCAAACGACCCTTGACTTAAAAACTCTCAAGGCCAACCGATGGGCCTGACCGACGGACCATTGATCGACTGACAGCCCATCCTATCAATCCATCGATTGACTTTAGAGGAGGGGTTGTGAGGGTCTTGATCAACTGACCAGGACCACGGACCGTGATCTGACCTAAATTCCGTGGGTCGTCCATGGGTTGACCCTTAGAAGAATTTTTTTTTTTGGGTTTCTGGGGGCAGGGCTGCAGGTGGTCAACAACAGACCCCATCTATGGTCCATGGGTGGTCCCCATTGGTGGAATATGCAACTTTTGACTTTCTGCAATCTGGTCTTCCTAGCATACAAGGTGTTACATGAAATTATTTTGGGCGCCACGTGTTTGATAAAATTCCCTAATGAACTCTAAAATGATTTTTGAAACTCTTTGTGCCAAAATGATTGAGTTTATTGGTTTCTTGTTTGTTGATTTTACACTGATGGTACTTAAAATTCTGTGGTAAATCTCAAAATCTAAATTAGTTGTTCATGTTGAACGGGGTGACTATTCGCTTTTGTAAACTGGCCATCGCTTAGATGATGTTTGCTTGTGCGAACTCCTTTTCCTTTTTGATTCCTGCTTAAACGGCCTTCTGGCCTATTCGGCGATGTTCACTTAAGCTAACTGAGCATCACTTTTGTGATATCTAGGGCAGTTTCCTAGCCATGTGAATTTTTTCAGTTTCTTATTTTTTGTTCTGAATTAAGTTCCCATCTTTTTCTTTGACTTTTATTATGAAATATCATTGCTTAATATATAATTCACACACTCAAATGCTATTGTGATTTACAGATTCTCTCAAGTCAAGAATGGCACATGAACTCGGTTTTGAGGAGGAAGTGGTGGTCGACTATGACCAATATTGGCATAAGAGATATATTATGCTGATTTGATAAAGAAAAAGCTACTTCCAAGAGAGGCATATCGCTTGATAAAGTTGAGGAAACACTTCCAGTTTTCCACCAAAGGCTGTTGGCATCTAGTTGGATATGCTTTGCAGTTGAAACTTGCAAGGAAAATGAGCAATAAGTGCGGGAGTTCTATGCCAACCTTATGGATACCAACATGAAATCAAGAATGATCACTATCCGGGGAAAGGTTGTTGATTATGGGCCAGAAGCAATCAA
Organism: Solanum microdontum; assembly: GCA_036250385.1. Lineage (NCBI taxonomy): Eukaryota > Viridiplantae > Streptophyta > Magnoliopsida > Solanales > Solanaceae > Solanum > Solanum microdontum. Next base: position 16,997 of record JAJONQ010061349.1, read on the forward strand.
TTGTGTATATGGGCACTCAACCATGATATCCAGGCGTTCATTGAGAAGATTGTGCATTTGGTGCTTGGCTAGCTTCAAAGCTATGCCAGGCAAGACTGTTCCATGGGTCGTCACAAAGGTCGAAATATTATGCTTGATGATGTCCTGTTAAATATAGTTCATTTAATTATGGACGAGTTCCGAGAGTTCAAAATGCATGACATCCCATCTCTTGTTGTTTCATTTCTGATCACGGAGCTTTGCAAATGGGTTGAGGTGTAGGTACTTCCGGGTGACAATTAGATAGAGCCCAAAATAGTTGATCTTTCCACTTAAAATGCGGGTGAGGGCTTGGTGGTGAAAAGAAATAAAAAGGAAGATTGATTTTGGTAAGTCAGTGCATGTGGATGACAATTCTACTAGAACTTCAGTTGTGGGCCCGTTTGAGTCTTTGGCAAGTGAGTTACGGGTTGTGAAAGAGTTAGTGGAAAAGCCACCACAGGGACCGAGTGAATCATCTGCGAGGACTAGATATTATGTGCCTCAAAGCGAGTTTGATGCTTACTTGATTGATCAAAGGAAGCAGAAAGCTCAACTTGCAAATTTTGAGAAGGCGTATGCTAGCTTGGCCCTGTCACATGGTGAGTTAAGTATGTCACACGGTAAAATGAAGAAGCGGGAGAAGAGTAGAGACAAGTTCTTCACTCGGATGTGGAAAAGGGTGAAAGGCCTTTGGAAAGTGTTGAAGGAAAATGATCCACTTCCAACTTCTAGGCCAGATGAGGATGGATATGAGCCGGTCATATGGAGCGATGATGGTGGAGATAAGGATAACAAGGCCACCGAGAGTAATGGAGAAGATTGAGGAAGCCTATGGAGCCCTTTCGTATTCTCTTTTTGAGCATTATGGTTGTGTTGTGAGGAAACAACATCCTTTTTGTTGGGAGTGCTCCCCTTTGGGTTGTTTTATCTTGTTTTGATTAGCATGTTGGACTGTTGTTTGTGTGTTTTTGTTTTGGATTATTTTGCGGATTGGTCATTTCTATTATATTTTTGGTTTTATTATATTAGTGTATTTTGTTTGTTTATGTTTTGTAGAAATAAAGTGTGATGATTGTGTTCAATCTTGATGCCTTGAAGGAGGGAAGTCTGAGTACCAGAAGCTTAAGAATTTGGCAACCATTGCAAAAGCTCAATGAAAAGGCCTAAATTTTCCCAATAATAGATCAGGTGACGTCATTTTAAGGGTAACTCATCAATTTTTTTAGTTTTGTTGGGTTGGTTGTTCCTAGATGTGAGGTTGTGACTTGTTTGGTACTAATAGATTTAGTCAAGCATCGTGAGTTGTGAAATGAGCATCCCTCCAAAAATTTTATGAAAGTAAATGATTTTATGACAATGGGTTCTCTTTTTGTGACTCCAAATTACTAGATGGTGAATATAAAATGACTCCTTTGTTCCTGAGTAGGAAGTGAAATTAGGCCGTTTTGAATAGCTTCATGCCATGTGTGGTGAGTCTTTGTGAATAATGGCTTGTGTTCACTTGTGTTACCTAGAACTTGTCTGGTTGGTCTTAAAATGTCGGTCATGATTGAGTTTGGTTGGAGAAATGATATTAGGCTTTCTTTGATTGTCCATGAAGTCCACTTAGCCTAAAAGATCCCACCTTTGCCCTAATTGTATCCCTAGTTGTCCCCTTCGAGCCTTATCCTTTATTGGCAACCACATTACAAGCCTTGAACCTTTTTGAAAAGTTATCTTCTTTTGAACCCTTTAACATTCTTGAACTTGAGAATTGTGGAAGTTGAGGCTAAGAGCCTAAGTTGGTGGGGGGGGGGGGGGGTTG
>JAJONQ010061350.1:0-13342 GCA_036250385.1 Solanum microdontum
TTTTTTTTTTTTTTTTTTTTTGGGTGGATAGTAATAACAAAGTTTTGTAGTGAAAAAAAATAGAGACTTGGACATGCTTATATAGGCGGAAAAAAAGAAAAAAAAAAACAAAATTTCGAGGAAAAGATGGAGAAAATGACAAAAATGGTCCTTTATGTTGAGGGTTGGCTCAAGTAGCTTTATGTGTACACACATTGAACAATTAGGAGTCATTTGGTAGGTAGGAAGATATGCCGAGATATTTTACGATTAAGTTTGAAATTTAGATTTATATTGGGATAAATTTATTTTAAAATTTAATTTTGTGATATTTTATTAAATGTATTTATATTCGTTATAATTTGTCCGAAGTTAATATTTTTATTTCATCAAATATTTAATAACTTATATTTGACGAGGAAAAAAGGATTTAACCTTAAACAACAATAAAATTTCATCAATTTTTTATAAGTGCAATTAGAAAGATGCGTTAGACATTAAAAAGATATAGAAAAAAATAGCAAAAACTACACACAAAAATTATGCAATACTCATCACTTAAGAAACAAACAAAAAATGGCGAAAACTACAAAAGTTATATCTCTAAATATAAGTCCTCGCTATTTTCTTTCTATATATTTTATCCATCAAACTCAACAGACGCAATTTTAATAAATATATAATGGATATTAAAAGCATTAACTTTTGATAAGCTAAAGGATCAAAATATTCAAGCTATAATTAAAAAAATATTTTTAATCTATCCTCAAACGTAACATACCATCTTTTCTTAGTCATATCTCTAATAGGGCTTCTAGAGTCTTCTGAATTAGTGATTAAGAAACAGTAAATTTGAGTCAACGGAGATAATTTTATTGTAAAATTTGAACCTTTGATTTTGATATGAGTTAACTGACACATATTCAACCTTGTATTTTTTGTGGTCCTTATTTTTTCTTAATGAGCAAGACATAATGGGAACAAGAAAGACGACTTGGAAGTGGACTTGCTGTTTGAGTAAATGTTTTATAGGCTCGATTAATTTAAATTTGTATCGAAAAAATTTATGCGAAAAGTGTTCTCTAACAAAAATTCTTTTGTACCTTTGAGTTAAAAACGAAACCTTTTGTTAAGAAACAAGCAATTTCATCTATTTAATAATTGTCCAAAGAAAAAAAACTTAATTAGTCGATGAACAAAACTCAAATAATACAACTCCAATAATTGGATTGTATCACTTTAACATGAAATTATCTCTTTATATTTTTTGTTATATATTCAATATTCGATATTTAATTTGAAAGTCTCAACTCAATTGAATTTACAAGGTCCATTAAAAAAAAGCGTTTTCACCGAAGTAAAAGATGGATAAAATGACAAAAATGACCGGTTCCCTTATGTTGAGGGTTGGTTCAAGTATCTTAATTATGTGTATACATTGAACAACTAAGGTGGCATGGTAAGTGGAATATGTGAGTTATTTCAAAATTAAGTTAGAAATTAAATTTATATTGTATTTGATTGTTTATATAAATTTATTTTAAATTTGATTTCGTAAAATCCTATTAAATGTATCAAATTATAGTTTTTAAAATTTATCAGAAGTAATATTTTTTGTGACGAAGGGGGGGGGGGGGATTTTTAATCATAAACACCATGAAAATTTCATTAAAATTTAAGAAATGCAACAAAAAAAATGCACGAGGCATTAAAAAAGAGATGGAAAAAACAACAAAAATTACATTTTCAAAAAGGTTGTACCATACTTAAGAAATAAACAAAACAAAAAAAATAAAATAGCAGAAATTACAAAAGTTATATAACTTGAAATGTGAGTTCTCGCTATTTTTTTCATAGTTTCCGTCAAACTTAATAGACACATTTCGTTATTAAATATTTAATGAAAATTTAAGGCATGACAAAATAAACATGTCATTTAACAGCTTGATCTCACTTGACATTTATGTTCTCCAATTTTGAATGTGCATAAATAGACACTTAAACTTGTGTAAAGTTGAACAAGTAAACACACGTAGAACGCTTCGTAGGAAGCAAATTGGCCACGTAGGACACCACACATGACAATATGTTTACTTGTTCAACCTTATACAAGTTAAATTGTCTACTTGTGAACACTCAAAATTGGAGACCATGTTTACAAACTGAAACCAAATTAAAAGACACATTTATCAAAAACCATAATTATTCAATATATAGTTAAATAATTATTTTGAACCTATTCTCAAATATAACATACCATACATTTTTATTACTTTTTTAAATAAAATTTAGAAGTGTCAACTTTTGATAACTTAAAAAATCAAAATTATTTAATATAGTTACAGAATTACTTTGAACCTATTGTAGTTAAAAATTTCTTAGTGATTAAGAAACAATAAATTTGAGTCAATTGAGATAATATTATATCGTAATACACAGTCAAAGATAATATTATATTTAAGCTTGTATTTGTATTTTCCTTATTTTTCTTAATGGGTAAGACACAGGGGCGGTCCTATAGTGGTTCAAGTGGGTTCATATGAACCCACTTCGTTGAAAAATAACACCAAATATATATGTATATTTAATCAGTTTTTAAAATTTTATATGTATATATTAACTTTTGACCCCACTAACACAAGTGTGACCCTTGGCTGAGTGGTGAAAAGGATTCAATTTTCCCATCCAACCCGAGTTTGAATCCCTATTGCCACATTTTAGTTTTATTTTTTATATCTTGAACCCACTTCGTGAAAATCCTGGGTCCGTCACTGATAAGACATGATGGGAAAAAGGAAAGACGACTTGGAAATGGACTTGGGTTGGGTGTGTTTCAGTGTTTCACGGACAATATGTTTCTTAGAAGAACATTCTTACATCAATTATCAAAGAAGACGTTTTATTCGGTATTTATATTCGTATTGAAGCATGATTAATTTAAATACACGTCAATTAAGACTCGTTTGAGAAAAGTCTCTACTAACGACTAAAAAATTATTTTATAGCTTAAACTAAAAAACGAACCTTTTATTAAGAAAAAAGTAACCTCATCCGCTTGATAATTTTCTTTTCAGAGGAAAAAAAGGACTTAATTAGTCAATGAAGCCAAACCTCAAAAGGTACTCTGAACTCCCTATTGGTTGGTATTACTTTACCATGAAATTATCTCTTTTTACCTTGTTGCTATACATTTAATATTTAATATTTATTTTGAGAGTCTCGACTCAATTGAATTTACACCATATAAGATTTAGCAAAAAAGAAAATGTACCTTATCAAAGTATCAATAATTCTTTGATAACTGGTACAATCAATCAAATCAAATCGACTTTTAATTTTTTCTTAATAATTAGATTATAGATTTTGATATAAATCCATAATTATACGCTATTTATTGGTATTACTTAATATGACTTTTTAAAATTTTATTTTTGATATAATATTTAATACCTATGAGGTCCAAACTAATTTGGATTCACGTCACGTAAGAATTATTAAAGGAGTAGCAGTCCCTTTACCAAAATATTTTATTTTTAGGTTGCTATTAATATTAGGAAAAAGGGTCAAAATGCCCTTAAATTATGTGAAAGAAACAAAAATGTCCTCCGTTTGTAGTAAGGTCCAAAAATGCCCTTGCTGTCAATACTTTGGTCCAAAAATGCTCTTATTTTTATTTAATGGGTAAAAAATGCTCATTCTTCAAATAAATATATTATTATTTTCTTTTTAACACATTCTTTTTCTAATATTTTTTTAAAAAAAATTAGCAAATGTTTATCTTACTGTAATTCAGAAAAAAATAAAAAATAAAAAAATTTCTTATTTTATTATCTTTATTTTTTATAAATTAATGATGGATATAGTATGATCTTATATATATGACATATATTATCTGTTGAAAAGGTACATGAAGTTATTCTCTTTTAATTGATAAAATGAGATTAAAAAAAAAATATTTCCTATATTTTTATTTGTTAAAATAATTTTAGAAGAAAGAAAACAAGAATAGTGTTCTTTAATAATATTTTAATTAGAAAGAAGATGTGTTTAAAAAGAAAAAAATAATATATTTATTCGGAAAAGGGCATTTTGACCCATTTTGTAACTATAGGGGCATTTCTGGACCAAAGTATTGACGGCAAGGACATTTTTGAGCCAAAATATTGACGGTAAGGACATTTTTGAGCCAAACTATAAATGGAGGATATTTTTATTCTTTTCACATAATTTAAGGACATTTTTGACCCTTTTTCCTAATATTAATATTAATACAAAATAGAAAAGGTCTATTCACCCTTTTCAACAATTTTGTGGAGTATAGAAATTGTGCAAATGAGATGTTAGGGTCGGTGATGAGGTGTTATAGTGAGATGCCTTCTTCAAATTGTCATATGCTTTGTTTCCACCCCTTTAATTTTATTTTCTTTAATTTGATGGTATCACTATCACATACGTATGTGACCTCTTGGCTTAATAAGGGAAAATAATAATATAGAAGCTACTAATTTTCTAAATATTTTTTTGTTTTGGCAATTAGCTAATTATTGTCTAGTGAGATATTTACAGCTCAACATCACTAAATTGAATAGGTCCTTTTTTAGTGACTCAAAGCATCGACACATGTATGTCAATACTACCTTCTAAATAAAGTAATTTGTGATTGCATTCTTATGTGTGCGTTTTTTTCGTAACTTACAATTTATGATACTATTTTTAATCTAATCTTTTTAGTTCTTTACAAAATCATAAAAAAAGTCTCCTTTTTTCAATTATTTACGAAGATAAAATAGAAAAATTAATATGTTATTATATTTGTTAGAATCTGAAAATATAATTAAATTTCTTTAATACCAACAACTTAATTGACTGTTCTGGTTTTTCTTTCTTAATATACATACAAAGTGAGAAAAACAAAGACCAAACAAACATTTTCATCAACTAACAAACAAAAAATTCCACCAAACAAAAAAGAAAGAAAGAAGAGAAACCCACAACATTTTGATTTTTGAGTTTGCTTTTAATAACTTATATGAATCAGAATAAGGAAAGGGGTAATGGATTGATGGAGTAGCACTCTAGCAGTATCGCTATTTAAACACAACAAATACCAACGGGTTGGAGGAAGCAATTGTTTGGCCAAAATGAGAGAGATTTATCTTCAAAAAATTATTGTCCCCCGAGAGAGATTATTGTTGAGACTAAAACATTAAAAAAAAAACTAGAAATGATTGATTATTCTTCATTTAAATGGAAAATAAACGGTAAATGACTTGTATTTAATATTGCTTTTATTTTTAATTTAAATCACTTTCTATTTTTTTAAACATGTACTTCCATATTTATTCTTGTAAATAATTAATTAAAAAAAAAGGAGACTTTTTCATGATTTTGCAAAGAACTTAGAAGATTAGAATGTAAATCACTAAATATCATATCATATTGTAACACCTCGGAAATTAGAAGTCTAGCAAAGGAGCCAAGTAGAAGGTCACAAGCCCATGACTGAACCATGACACCTTTCATGGAGCCCAGACGGGCCGTGAAGGTCACCACAACTCGTGGTGGTACTCGTGGTTGCCTTCCAGTGTTTGGCCAAGAGGGGCTCCCCTCCCACGAGCCTTAAGACAGCTTGTGATGAGCCACACAACCCGTAGTGGTGGCCGTGAAAGGGAGGTAGAACCACCTCTAGGCTGGCCTCCTTCCATGAGCCCCTAGACGGCTCGTGAAGGGCTAGACTGCCTGTGAAGGTGGGCGTGTGGAGGGGGCTAGACTTACCAACCCACTGGTCTAGGGACCACGACTACCTAGATGACTCGTGGGCCCCTCGACGGCTCGTGTGGGCCTCAGTCAGGAGGTTCGCGTTAGCTGTAAGCCAAGGTCAGTTGGGTCTTTTCCTAATTATTTTATTATGATACTATGTCGTTTTACCCATACCTAGGACCCCTATATAAGTATTTTTAACCCCAAATTCAACCCATCAAGTCATTCTCTTAAATTTACCAAAGAAGATCAAGTTCTTCCTCTCCCAAATATTTCTCTCTCTAGAAAACTCGAAGAAGAAAGGTTCAACCTAGGGTTTCAAGGCAAGTCTCCAATTCCACCATTGAAGGCAAACTTTTGGCATTGAGGTATGATAATTTTCATCCATGAATTCCTTCCATTCATGGAGTTCCCAAATTCTCTTATTTTCAAAGTTAGAAATCCCCAATTGAGTTAGGGTTTTCTTCAATTGCCATGGGTTCTCTTCAATGTTAATTTAAATGGTTGAATTATGATCTCGTATGCATGAATTGATGAAATACTATGATTTTTATGATGATTCCCCATGAACCCATGTAAATCCCATGTTTTCCAATTATTATGATATGATGTGGGTTTTGAATTATGAAGGAAGAGATTATAAAATTAAACATGTTCATATGAGATTTATGTAAATGTTTTAAGAATGCTTTGAGAATGAAGTATCAATGATGATGATTGTTGTTGTGTTGTTGAAAGGATTTCTCATAAACACATTAAAGCATGATTTGTGAAAGGACATTCTCACATAAAAGATTCTTAGAATTGAAAGGTTTTCTCAACTAAACTATCAAAGATCTTAGGGGCTATTCTAATAAGACCTAGATTGTATTAGTTACTTAATTGTACCTTTTCATGGATGATGCATGACTTAGCTTGGATTGGAAAGATGATGTACCCTTCCATGGATAATGACTTAGCTTGGATTGGCAAGATGACGTGCCCTTCCATGGATAATAAGAACAAGTTAAGAAGATAACTACTCTGTGGGAATTATGCTTAGCATCGAGAGGATATTGAGATGGAAGCTCTCCCTTAGTAGAGGCCGGGTTTCTAGTAGCAATCTCCTTATCCCTTACCTATGTGCCCCCATAGGATTATTGTCTAGATAGATATTAGCTAGTGGATCCACAATAGCTAGAAGTTTATGGTCCTTTCTTGGCAAGTAGGACACCCATTTTCAATGTGGGGTAGACACCAAATTCCATGTTAATAGCTCGCATGGTCTTATATGTCGGTTAAGGCTACTTCCCACCAAATAAGCAAAGTTATGATGAACCAAGGTTACTTCAAGGAAGTATCGTAAGTATGTTTTAAGATGATGTTCACTTGCATTGATCATGTTTTTATGACTTATGGTTTCTAACTCTCAAGACGCATGTTTTAGCTTGATCATTGCTTACTCATGAAAATGTCCCTTTTTTAGAATGTTATCAAATGTTTTATGCATGGCTATCATACTTGGTACATGTTTGTACTAACACATACTCTTGCCTACAATTCCCCAAATGTAGGTTCCGACAGTCAGGGTTCTCAGTTTTGTGGCTAGAGGTTGATTTGAGAGATTCAGAGCTTTGGTGAGTCCTCATGCTTCGAGGACGGATTTTCATTGTTTTCAATTTTCTTTCTCACTTTCAGTTTTGGACATGATGTATGGGCTAGGCGCAATTTCATTCTATTGTATTAGATGGCTATTGAAACAAAGTGTTTAGACTTCCGCTTTACTTTTATAAATTTTTCTTGGACTTGGAATGTTGTCTTTATCTCCTGTTTCTATTTCTTATGTTATGAATGCTAAGTGGCTTGTATGGAGCCTCTGGGGTCTTATACGCCATGTTACATCTAGGGTGTACCCTTGGGTCGTGACACATATATATAAAAGAGAACCCTAGGCCCGCCTACGTGGCACCACCACAAACTAGATTTCCGTTTCAATTTATTTATTTCCAAAACTATCCTTTCATGAAGTGTTGCAACTTTTATGAAGTGTTGCGATAAGTTGTGACTTTTATGAAATGTTGTGACCTTTCCGAAAGGTTGTAACTTTTCCAAAGAGTTGTGACCTTTCCCATAAGGCACAATAAGTATTTGTTCACACTAACCTTTGTTGTCTATGAATAGAGGGATTTCATATCATTTTAAAACAAAAAAATTCTAAACTTCTTCTTCTTCTACACAATTAAATATTCACGTACTTTGCTCATGTTGAGTGGCTCACTGACACCACTATTTTTGTTTCAATACACTGGTGAATAGAAACGTTCTATCCTGAGAGAATCTATTCCTTTAAAGCTCGGGTACTAGATGGAAATAATTTTCTTAATGTAACATCTCGCAATTTGAAATAAATAGGAAGAAGCCAATAATTGGAAATAGCCATTTTTGGAATGAAGGAAAATCTGGAAATTTATTTAAGTTAGGAAAAAGTGAGTTTTTGGTCAACTTCAAATAGCCATAAATTCTATCTTAGGATGATTTAGGAGCATTTACAGATATGGTAGGAAAGCTCTTGGAATGATCTTTCCAACGCCACCGAGTTTGCATGATTCTGAGTTCGTATGAGTGAGATATCCCCTTTGGAAGTTGGGTTGTTGAAATAAGGAAAGTTCAATCCGGATTTTGAAAGGGTAGTTTGGTCTTTTCCTTGCCCAATTATTTTATTTCATTTTTGGTAATTAAGTTAGGGTCTAAACTGAATTAATTCAGTTTATGCTTTTACCAAAACACGCTAGGTCTTGGAGAAGAGAGAAATGAAGAGGAGAAAATAGAAGGAAGTTCAAGATTCGTCAAGAACGTTCAATGATCGCTTGTGGATTTCGTCGGGGGTGATCCCTACAAGGTATGTGAGATCCCATAGCGTTGGATTAGTTCACCCACGCGCCAATCATGATTTATTTCAGCGAATTTAAGTTCTTGAAAGCTTAGAAATTGAGTTCTGGATGGGTTTGTTGAAGTTCTATTGAATTCTTGATTCGTTGAAATTATTGAGGAGTTGTTTAATCCAAATCCATGATTTTAGGCGTGATTTCGAATAGAATATGATGTACTTTGAACATATAATCGATTCTAAGTGTTTGGGAAAAGAACCATCAAAGTTTAGAGGGTTTAGAGTTGAAAAACGAAGAAGAAATTTCGTCGATTGAAATTTGGACATGCCTCCGTGTCGCGGAGTTGCTTCCCAGATTTGGGAAAATTCATTTCGCGTCGCGGAGCGGTCACGAACCGTTCTACCTCAAAAGTTGTTTTCGAAACCAAAATTTAAATGCTTCTCCGCGTTGCGGACCCACCCTCAGATATTGATTTTTGATCTTTTCTCATGTTTAGCTTTCTAAAAACATTCCTAAACATCATGAGATCTTTCTTGTCACAGATCACGATCCTTGAATCTATAAATTCAATTCAAGGAAAGTTAAGAGTCAAGTCAAGAGCAGTCAAGAGTCAAGTTAAGAGAAGTTCATAAAGTTTTTCTAAATTCTTTTACAAACGTTTTAACTTTGTTTAAAGACTTAAGGTTTGAGTTCAGTACTAAAGAGTAAAGTTTGGAGTTCATTTCTTCAAAATAGTATATCGGGACTATGTATTTCCAAAGAGTAAATGTTTGTCACATTTAAAGAAGAAAGGAAACTTTGATTTCCAAAAAAGCCTTTGAGCTAGTTTCAGTTAAAGAGTAAATGTTTTCACCTTTGAGAAAGAAAGGAAACTTTGATTTCCAAAAGAGCCTTTGAGCTAGTTTTCAGAAAAGAGTAAAAGCTTTCACAATTAAGTAAGAGGGAAAACTTTGATTTCCATGATAGCCTTTGAGCTAAGTTTTTGAGCACTAATCTCAAATCACAGAAAGAAGTATGTTCTTAAACATAAAAAGCTAATATCATATTTTGGGAATAGTATTGAGCACCGATATGGGGGAGAGTTCAGACAACTCACAGCCCCCATAAACCATGTAGCCATCATGGGTAGAAAAGGGTCATACTTTTTAGATGATTCCTTTAGTGATTTTTAGTATAAACTAGTGAATCCACTTAGTGAGTTAGGTTCTATACCCCGGCAAGGTATATGACGATCCTTGGCAGCGTGAGGTAAAACGTCGTATCATTACTATAGCTCTTAAGTGATGGTTGTTGGTTAGAGGAACTCCCACATCAATATTTTGTATTTTTATATACATCAGAAATATTTGTATTTTTATATACAAACAGAGTTCATATTGTATCTTTGCATGCATACAGAGTTATTATTGTATTTCTAAATACACAGAGTTGAAAACTATGTTTTAAAGCTTTTCTCTAGACTGCATTTATTTACACTGCTTTATATTGAAATCAATTAAGTTATTCAGGAGTTGAGAAGAGCCAAGGTAAGTGTTTCTTTCAGATTCCTTTCAAGCTTATGTCATGTTTAGCTTTCCAACTCGCATACTCATACATTCAATGTACTGATGCCAATTGGTCTGCATCGTATTTATGATGCAGACGTGCTAGATAGTCAAAAGATATTCTGAAAAATAGTATTCTTAATACCTTAATGATACAGTAGAAAGCACATATTTATAGCTATACAATTGTAGGGTTAAAGTTCTATTCTAGGAAGGAGTATATATGGTTATAAATGTATATTCTATAAATCAGTCCTATTCTAAGAAAGAATATATTTTCTGATTACTATACAATTATAGCTTTTCCTAACATCCCCCCTCAAATTGATACAGGTGATCACAAAGTAGCAATTTGGAGATAAGATACTGATGTCGTGCTCGTGTCATCCCCTTTGTAAACAAATCAGCAAGTTGATCATGAGAAGGAATGTGTTGTAGAGTGATGAGACGATCGATAACCAATTCTCGAATGTAATGGCAGTCCACCTCTATATGCTTTGTGTTTTCATGTTGTTACGCCGTAGTTTTACTATCTTCAAAAAAATCACTTTTTGAAATGTTCCAAGTATAAAACAATTTGAGAAAAATACTTAGAAAAGAGTCGCCACTTAATTTTTTAAAGAAATAAAAAAAACTTAATTTAAAAAGACTCTAACAGATGAAGTCTTTAAAAATTTAGAGAAAATGGGTAAGAGGTTCTCATTTACACTTCAAGAAGGTTTTTAATGCATTTGAAGTGCTTGCTAACATGCGGTTATCCTATGACTTAGGTTAAATAATTTGACTATTTTTAGGAAAATAATTTAACATAAAGAAATATATAATAATTTACAATATTCAGTTAACTTTGAAAAAATAGCTAAATAACGGACATTTTTTTTTAATTCTTCAAGCTAAAGAAACTTTAATTGAAACATTTCAATTGAATTACAAGTTATTAGAATTTTAACAAATTTACACTAATTTAACTTAATTGAATTGTTTTTTAAAAAATAAAATAATTTGAACCAATTTGATAAATTAAAGCATGAGGACTATCTTAAATTAATTAAAAGTGAAAAGGAACCAAAGTTTTGACTAACTTTTGAGAAAGTGACAAAGTAAAGAAAACATGTTTTTTTTTTTTTTTAAAGTTTATTTGATTAACTTTAAGCTATTTTAAAAAATGAGTAAAAAAAAAGTTACTAATTAAATAGCATATCTTTTTAAGAACAAATATATTTAATTAAAGATATAAAAATTTGCCCGGTATACTAGACATAAAATAAATGAACACAAGAGATGTTTTAAATGTAAACCAACATAAAGAAAATAACTCATCTTTTGGGGATCTAAGTAAGTTAATTAATAGTTCTAGAGTTATAAAGTTAAATGAAATTAGTCAGTCATAATCAAAACAATTAGCAGAGCAAAAGAGATGAAATTGGGCCCCTTCTTGGGCAAATTTCGCTGCAAGTTTTTGGGTTTTAACCCAATCCCCTTTTTGTAGACATTGACTGTATATCAGTGTATATCGGTGTATATATGAGCTCTTTTCATGTATCTCCTGTTTCCGAACACTTGTATTTTACCTCATCTCTGTATTTTCGCATTTTTGGCTCCATATTTGCTATACTAAACCTGTATATCAGTGTATAATGCTGTATACAATATGTATACATCCCATTTCTTTGGGCTTTTGAATTAATTTCTAGCAGCATGTTGGTCTCTGGGGCTTGTAATAGCTTCCGAATATGTAGGGGGCTGACTCGGAGAAGAAATGGATTTGGGCCTTCGTGGCTCGTTTCGAAATGCAAAGGAGGAAGGAAAAAAGAGACCACAATGGGCTCACCACGAGTTTACTTGCAACAGAAATAAGCAACTTATAAGTAAGTCTGGGCACCAGACCGGGATGTACCGTTACCGGTCCGGTACTGGTCCGGTCCGATAGTCTACGGGACGAAACAGGACACCATGAACCGGTACCGGGATGGGACGGAACCGAATATTCCGGTAATCCTGGCACTGTTGATCCCGGTAAATTTCGGTTTCGGTCCGATAATCCGGTTAATAATATTTTTTATTAATTAATTTATATTTTATAATTTATATATATAAAAAAAAAGGCTGAAAAGCCTTTGAGTTTTGACTTTACTCCTTTGAAAGGAGTCCTTTCGCTGATTCCCTCTGTCCCAAGCAGCCAGGTGGCAGCTTTTCTGAAAAGCTGTCTGCTGCCTGCTGACCTGGCCCCTTCCCACTGCCCCAATTTCCTTTCCCTCCCATGTCCCAAGACTCCCAACGGCTCCATTTTAACGTCTCAATTCTCCAACTCCATTTCAACGACAATATTTTCCAACACATAATTACAATTACAAATTCTAAAAACTATATATACTCCCTCTCTTTATATTTTTACAGTAACAATTAACAATTATTAATTTCTCTCAATTCTCAATCTTTCTCAAAGTTTCAAGTTTCAAGTTCCAAATTTCAATCATATTATTTTGTAATTGTGAAGATTTGAATAATCATTTGGTGAATTTTGTAGGAGGAATCATCTTCAAACTTCAAGTTTCGATATTAATTTTTCAATTTTCAGTTATAATCGTTTGTTCTTTACACAAACGTTTGGTAACTTCGTTCTACTCTCTAATCTTATATTTATTTTTTGTATTTATTATTTGTAAGTTTTTCTTATTATATTTTATTTGTTCTTGTTAAATTTCTTATTTTATAATTTATAATTTCATATCATGGAGTCTTCTAAAAAAAATGGTAAAGGTAAAATAGGTGTTGTAGAAAAAGTAAAAAATATGTGTATACGAACTAATAAAGGCTCTAGTTCTTCTAAATCTAAAGTTCCTCTTGTTAGAATAAATACGAATGAATTTATGAATGTGAATGAAACTAGTTTTTCTCGTCCCGGTCCTATAGAATTTAATTCGGATAGTCCTATAATTCCCCATGAGCTTTATGAAAGACATTATGGTAATTATCAAGAAAATGAAGAAGTAGAAATTGATGAAGATGAAGAAGTAGATTTAGATGATACACCGACTAGACCCGACCCCAATAGTACTGAAGTTCCACCTCAGGAGGACAATCCTCCGGTTGAAACTAATCGTCCTCCTATTATTCCAACTAGGGGTAAGACCAAGGTAGAACGTACTAGAAAATCACATGTGTGGAAATTTTGTTATTTGAATGATGAAA
>JAJONQ010061351.1:0-22930 GCA_036250385.1 Solanum microdontum
CTCAACCCGATCATTCCCAGTTACCTGCATCACTTCACAGATCTTCTTGACCTCATCAATGAAGTTTTGGGGATATTCTCCAACTTGCGATCCTAAGAACTCTAGAGGATTCATCCTAACAAAGTCTCGCGCAGCTGACCCAACATTGGCATTTACCGAAACTGGAGCCCGCTGATTGTTCTGGTTAGCCACACTCTGAGCCAACATCTGAATATCATTCCCAAATTCTGCATTCGACACTTCTTGATTAGGGACTGGAGGAGCTGCATTTGTGTTCCTGGCATTAGCTCTACGAGGAGGCATGATCACTAAAACGTAGAACGTCGAGTTAGAAAGGAATTTAGATCATACCTTACGCATGATAAGAGTAACAAGAAAATGAAGATTTCCTAAAACACTTTGTAGCCTCCCCCTCATTAGATGTGGTGCACTTCACACCCATGAAAAGGACTCTTCTAAATGCGGCTTTTCAAACATCCTAGGACACTTAAACCTAGTGCTCTGATACCAAGTTTGTTATGCCCCGAGACGTGGACACGAGACCTAGGACCACAAGTGATCCCAAGCTAACCCTGCTGGCCTGATCATGAGCATACTAAGATAATAAACTGATGCGGAAGCTAAATTATGAATAAAAATGAAAAGATGGGGAATACCCATATACTATAACTGAGATAAATGATAAATGATGAGTGTAGTACAAAGATGATATTAACTCAATACTAAGTTGAATCTAACTATATCTGAAAATAGCCTCTAACTGACTAGAAATGTTGGTATAGGCCCGAGCTAAGTCTAGCAAAACTTAAACTAAAGGACTAAAAATAATACTGAAAAAAGACTCATGACTATTGTCCTTAGAGAATGAGGACTCACCACTGATTCTGCTGAACTGAAGATCGAGAACCGATCTAAGTGTGATCTGGATGTTGAGAACCTGAACCTACATCACGAGAAGATGTAGTGCATGTATGCGTCAATACTTGAAAGGTACTGAGCATGCAGGATAGAATAAAGTTGAAATAACATATAACTGAACAAAGCAAATAAGCAATGACATAATCTGAGCATGATATAGATACTGAATGCTGAAATAACTGCATACAGTCACCAATTTATAATATGTTGAAACTGAATAATGGATATACTGATAAATGGTCAATGCAATAGGGTCTGACCGAACTGTGGGAGCTACTAATAACCGATAATAAAACCACATGAGCTAAATGTGGAGTCCGATGTATACGCCCCATTGAGAGAACCCAATATACCTAGCCCGAGGTATAGAGGCATGTTGGCGTGATCACTGAAATGATGCCCACAGAGGGGACTTACAACCTACGTTGCTAGTAGTTCTCGGACTATTTGGGTACGCTGAACCCTTGTCCAACTCGGCATTACGCTACTCCCAATGGATTAAGTAATTAACACATTATAACTAAATTTCTGTAACTTACTGGATAACTCGAACTGAACATGCAAACTGAGTATGCAACAATTAAACTGATATTGATGCATTAATAACTGAGGCATGTATAACTGAATAACTGAAATATCTGACCTAGCATGTATAATTCAAGAACTAAAGAATTACATAGCTAGGGTTCTGAAATTCATATAATAAATTGAATATTAACATACTAATCTGATTTGGATCATTCTAACAGCTAAGAATCAAATAATTCTAACATTCAAGAAACCCTAGGTCTAGTCATAATAAGAGAATCAAGAAACTGACTGAAAACTAGGGACCTAATGGGTGAAAGGAACCCACTAGTGAAATCCCACATACCTGGTGATGAATTTCACGGAGAAATCCGTTGATTTCTGGGATGGAATTGAAGAAAACATGTTGTGTTCTTGAACTATGGTTCTTGACTTCTTTCTCCTCTTAGCATTCTAATTTTCTATGTTTGATTAATTATTTGACTTAGGTGAGTTCTAGTTATGTTTCTAGTCTTAAACTGACTAAAACATCATAATTTAGGGTCTAAATGATGCAGCTTAGGGGTCCAACGAAATAGGAAATGACCAAAAAACCCCTGACTTAACTATTGTCGGAGTGAATGACAAACAGGACCTACGGGCCGTGGATAGAATGACGGTTTGTGATGGTCGGCCGTCATTTGCATCAGGGGCTGGGTAAAGGGGGCCTTGATCCACAAACCGTGGGTCTGTCCGTGGGTCGAGACTTAGCCAATTTTCTGAGCTGGGTTTGGGGAGGGGTTGCAGTGGTGAACCACGGTCCACCAGCACGGCCCGTGGTCTGACCTATGGTCCATGGATTGCAACCTTGGGTTGCACCTGCAACTTCTCAAAATCTGCATTTTAGTCTATCTAAGATACGGGGTGTTACATGCAATAAATACAAATAATAAAGTTAATAAGTGATATGAAAACTGACCTAATATTTGCCTATCGTTAGCAATATACATAATAATTAATAAAAAATATAATTCGAACTCATTTCAAATAGCTTTAATCAAAGCGACTCCGGGATACCTGTAAACACACTTAGTAAAAGTTTTAGTGATAAATTAATATGAATAAAAATAAATGAAATAAATAATAACTTAAAATAAAGTCCGTCTTATATACATGGGAGGCCTTGGAAATCGACAATAATTTCTTCATTGACCAGTTTTAACTTAAAATATATATATAAATTTAAACTACATTTTTATCTTTTAATATTTGGGAGGCCTTGAAATCCGATGGAGAAATTTTTTCATTGGCCAATTCTAACTTAATTTTTAATACAATTATATGATTTTAACAATAATAAAATAAAATAATAAATTGATAACAAACAACAACAAAAAAAAAAACCAAGCATTACTTTACTACTGTATTAGAAATGTTCTATTTCAACATGTGTGCTTATTGTATATTCAATTGAATTTTAGGACATTTTAGTCTTTCTTACTCAACCTCACCAAAGAAGAGCCCTTGGGCTCGAACCAGTTGAATGTTCAGTTTCGACTCCAAAAACATCAAACTTTACTACTATATTAATCAATCGACTACTCCACGATAGCAAAATATTTAAGGCCAGCCATATGGGATAACTAAGATTTACAAAACTCGAAACATCAGAATAATAAATTAGTTCACCCTTAAAAAATAGGGCATTCACAGTTTTGCGAAACCATAAAAATCTAATGTACGACAAAAATCTGAATAAAGGGCGTAAGAAAGCGTCAACGGATATACTCGTAGCTCAAATTCTATTATAAGTAGCTACATATCCTTAACTTCACACTACAAGTGAAAATAATTTCAAAGCTAATGAGGTGAAAAAATTCCAAGATAAACCCACAACAATATAAGTCTAAAATGAAGAAACTCGGAATGTTAACTTTGGCGGAAAACTAATATTATTCTTATATTAGAAATGGCTTGTTTCAACATGCCTGTTTCATCACTTCTAAGGATATTTTTGTCTTTTTAGTGCCCAAATATAGCTATGTTTCTTGTTTATGTCTCTTCAACATACACATCATTGTTTATGTGTTCATCTTTCAAGTTTTAACTTCATAGCTTTATGCTCACCAAATTTCTCTGTTCTCCAGCATTCATTTCAGGTAAGCTTCTTCCTATTGTTTCTTTGATTCTTTGTGTCATCTCTGTTTTCGTCAAAATTGAAAGTACATTAAAATATGTTCCCCAATTTCATCTTTTGTTCTTATATTAGAAATGGCATATTTCAACATGCCTATTTCATCACTTCTAAGGATATTTTTATCTTTTTAGTGCTCAAATATAGCTACGTGTCTTGTTTATGTCTCTTCAACATACACATCTTTGTTTACGTGTTCATCTTCCAAGTTTTAACTTCCTAGCTTTATGCTCACCAAAAATTTCTCCGTTCTCCAACATTCATTTCAGGTAAGCTTCTTCATATTGTTTATTTGATTTTTTCTATCACCTCTGTTTTCATCAACATTGAAAGTACATTAAAAAATGTTCCCCGATTTCATCTTTTGTTCTTATATTAGAAATGACTTGTTTCAACATGCATGTTTCATCACTCCTAAGGAAATCTTTGTCTTTTTAATGCTCAAATATAGTTATGTGTCTTTTTTATATGTCTTCAACATACACATCATTCTTTACGTGTTCACCTTCCAAGTTTTAACTTCATAGCTTTATGCTCACCAAAACTTTGTTTGTTCCCCATCATTCACTTCAGCTAAGATTCTTCGTATTGTTTCTTTGATTTTTTGTATCATCTGTATTTTCGTCAGAATTGAAAGTACATTAAAAAATATTCCCCAATTTCTGTTGGAAAAATGATTGTAATATCTCAAAAGTAATTATTTATTTCCTATTATACTTGAAAGAGAATATTTTTTTATGTCCTAAATATTTTCTCTTCATAAATAATTTTCTATTTCCATTATTATTATCCTTTAATTAGACATTATATTCTGTCATAATATAGTTGTTACCAAATGTCTCTTTGCTGAAATGAATTGCCTTCAATTCATTAATTGTGTTCAATGCCTTTTATGACTTTTGACTATTTCAACCATTAACATATTAGAGAGGTTACTAATTTTCTATATAAATCTAATTCTTACTAATGGTGAGTATGTGTGGAGACAAGATAACAATTCTTCTTTTAATATATTCTTATGCTGGGTTTTCTTTCTACTGAATCTTTGTTAGTTTCTGGCTCCTAGTTTTATACTAGAAGAGCTTATATAATCTTGGGGGGATACACCCATACCGGTGAAATATCCTTAAGGACAGTGTCTTTCGACACACCTCAGGCTATGAGAATTTCCTATAAGAGTTATTGGTGAAGCACAAGCTTTAGTGAATTCGATTAAAGTGTTCGTGAAGAAGGTATTTTTCCATTATATTTACAACAATCTTAAGGATATTTTATACTTTAATCTTACGAAAAATACTACTTGAAAATTTTGAGGGGGTGTAGAACAGAAAGTGAAAGGAGAGGAAACAAGTTGAATTTGGATGTGTATGGAGGAACTTGGATAAATATTTTTGAGCAATAATAATCTGGAAGAAAAAAATAAAAATCAAACAAAAAGGGCAAATGTGAACAGAGGGGATTTCTTCCAGGGTTGGAGCACAACAGTGACGATGATAATTAGATTGTCATTTTTGGAAAGATCAAGCTAATAAGGTATGTGATGATATTATATGTTCATATTTTAATTTAATTTTTGTGTGATAAATTAAGTAATCATACCCCTCAATATAGTAGAAGATTGAAGGAATGATAATCCCGCTAAGTAAATATAAATTTGACTAAGCAAATGATATAAATTATTGTGGTCATTTCTCAAGTGAATCTTGTGGCTAATATGTGAATGTTTGAGTGTAAGACTCTGACATAGTTGAACACATTTGTGTGAATTAAAATTATTGTGTCCTACACCTAAAATTGGAGAAGAAGGAAAAAATTATATATGTTGGTGATTCTAGAACTACTTGAAGTTCGTAGAATGAAATTTTTTTCTTAAATATTCATATCTATATATTGGCATTATCTGAGGTGGCATATGATTTTAATATTTGTATCAATTTGATTCTAGAGGAATTATGAGCAAAAGTTGAAACTTTTTTGAGTTAGATAAGGTTTAATAAAGTGATGTGTTACTGGGAAAAGAATGTTATATTCATAGTTTATTTGTACCTAATATTTATTAAATTATTAAAATAGGTTTACATAGATAGTGAAGTTGATAAGTTTTTGCTCATATTGTCTATATGGATGCTACTAATTTTATTCATGTTATTCTAGACTAAAAATAAATTGTTCAAGTTATTGAGTGGCTGACTAAGTTATTATATATGAAGTCCTTTTGATGCATAAATTTAGGCCAAACACAGAAACAAATCCCTAAACTTGTTGGGGTTTTCCCCTCAGGTACCTCAACTACGCCATTTTCCTATTGAACCCTCGAGCCACCGATAATTTGTTCCTTTTAAACACTGTGGGGTATGTGGCACAAAACTTCCGCAAATATTTTTTGTTGATTGTGCACGTGAGATTCACCTTTCCCACGTGGAAATTGCAACCAATCAAACTTCAATCTATTTACACATCAACGCCACATAATCATTTCCCAAACCTAAAGCCCCTTCATTTTTCCCCCAAAACAGTTCTGACTTAAAGAAGAAGAAGAAATCGATGAACAAGATAACTTCGACATTGGAACTTGATGATTAAGAAGAAATCAATGAAGAAGAAATATATTCTAATGAGCAACTCCAACTTAATGATAAAGAGAAAGAAAATTGGAGAAATAAGAGAAAAAGGGGAGAAATTAGGGTTAAAAGGGGAAGAAGAGCGTTGGTGGGTGGTTTAGTGATCCACATCAACGCCTTCAAAACGTCTTCACGCGCTTAAGCGACGTGAGATCACATTTTGTGCCACATCAGCCCACAGTGTTCAAAAGGAGCAAATTATGGATGGTTCAAGGATTCAATAGGAAAATGGCGTAGTTGAGGTACCTGAGGGGAAAAATCCAACAAATTTAGGGACTTGTTTATGAGTTCCGCCTATTTATGATGAAATTGAAATTATTAAGAAAATATATGTTGGGGTTTTTTGAGTGTCTAAATTGTTAGAATTAATTCTATCGAATTTCTTGAGATTTGGATAAATAATGACTAGATGTGAAAACAAATATTCTAAATTTGTATGTTACGTATAAAAACTTTATGAAAAGTTAATCTCTTTATTATGAAATATTTGAAAGTGTAGGGGTGTCTTGATAATGTTACTCTACATGATCTTAAGAAAAGAAAAATAGGATCTAAATTTTTGATGATATATATACTAATATAATGTTGAATATACATATTTCTAGTAATGAGTTGTGATGTGATTGAATGCAATGTTAGAGTTGGGGAAAATAAAATAAAGTATTGTTGAGTTTTTAGAAGTGAAAATACTTCCAATGTTCTTGTTGTTGAAAATGATATTGATTCTTGATACATTATCTTGAAAAGAGTCTTTGGTAATACATAAGAGGTACAATAAGTACAATACTAAATAAATTGAACATTTTGTTGTACAAAAAGGGTACAAAATATGATGAAAAAGGTAAAAGCACTTGGTACACTTTTGTGAATGCCATAATATAAAAACAATTAATTAGAATAAGTTGGTGTGGAGTTGATTGGTGATGAGAGTAAGTGGTTAAGACAACTCTTAGTGTGTATTCCAATTGGAATAAAACCAATTTTTATGTGACTAAATTAGATACATGTGTTTGAGACACAATGTGATGAAAATACTGCACTGAGATGAATTATATTTATGTAAATAAATAATGTGTAGTCGGATGTGAATCTGATCAATTCACTGACTAAATGAAACATCGAGGAGAGTAAGACCTTTAGTCATTTGAGAAGATCAACAATGATGGTAACCCAACCAATGTGGTTGAAGATCCCATGAATTAGGTCCATATGGGTAATAACAAGTCATTAGTTGATCAAGTAAGCACTATAAAGTTATGTCCCTCCTATGATGTGTAAATATAATGCAACAATCTGCAAGGCAAACTGAGGCTGAGTTAAGCACTTAATCCAAGTCATATCCTTTATAGGTGGTGTATTGCTCAGCAGAATACACTTTATGATTGAACCTATATGAGTGTGAAGGGGTGCCGCTTCTATGAAATAGTGATAGATTTCTAGAGCACTCATAAATACCAGGACACCCGCATGGCCTCTTAGCGCAAAACCGTGATAACGACAAATATTGTGCGAGTTTAATGTGATAGAATAAGACGTTGGACTTACAAAAGAATAATTGGTTCATAGAAGTTCTAAACATCACAAATAGTTATGTAAGTTTAATCTTGTTCTGTCTAAGTTGTCACGCCCCGAGGCTACCTCTTGACGTAACACGGGACCTAGGATCACGAGTGACCCCAATCTAACAATGTGGCTGGCATATAATAAACATACTATAAAATTACTGAATACAACAAGTACTATGCGGAAGCTAAATCAATAGATAACTGAAAGTGGATAATACCCAAATAGTCTGAAGGTGTATAACATACTAAGAGTTTACTGATACGGAATAATCACTCAAAAGTAAAGTAAAATCTACTACTATTTCTTAAAAAGCCTCTACTGACTAGAGATATTGGGATATGCCCCCAGCTAACCCTAAAAAATCTGAACTGAAATGAAAGAGTGAATATGAAAAAAAAAACATGTCTATTGTCCTCGAAGTATGAGGAATAACCACTGAAACTGTTGAATACGAATCGAGAACCGATCTACGAGTGATCTGGATGTTGTATACCTGAACCTACATCATGAAAGGATGTAGCGCAGAGTGTGCATCAATACTTGGAATGTACTAAACATGCATGATATATAATATAGTTGAACAAATATATAAGGTGAGTAAAGAATGACTGGGCAGTGATATAGTCTAACAGAATGTAAATGTTGAAATATAACTGAAAGTTAAACTGAATGTAATGACCAAATGCTAAATCATGAACATGACATGTTGATTGAATACTGCATTACATACTAAACGCCTGGTCAAATGCACTAGAAGTCTGACTTTGGGATCTACTATTAACCGACATAAAATCACGTTAACTAGACGTGGAGTCCGATGTATATGCCCCATCGAGAGGACACAATATACCTTGCAAGGAGTATAAAGGCATGACTAGCGTGATCACTAAATCTCATACCGACAGAGGGGACGAATAAACCTATGGGGGCACATAATTTTGGGACTATACGGGTATGCTGAACCCAAGTCCAACTTGGTTCTAAGCCGACTCACAACTAAAAATTTGTATGACACAACATAACTGAAATGCTTGATAGCTCAATGTTCTACAATGCAAATCTGAGAATGCAACATTTGAGAACTAACAATGTAACATTCGAAACTAGAGCTTGTTTATTTGTTTAACTGCCCTAGCAAGTGTAATTCATGAACTAAGAGAATCTACACAACTAGGGTTCTGAGTTTCATGCAAGGAACTAAGCAACAATTGCACAAAAAATGATAATATGATTAAGAACACTATAACAGCTAAATCACAACAATTCTACAAGGTTTTAGAAACCCTAAGTCTAAAGAAGATATAGGTAATCAAGAATCTGACTGAATTCTAGGGACCTAGCTTATGAAAGGAAGTCACTAGTGAAATCCCACATACCTGGTAACAAAATGCACAGAGAAATGTTATGGATTTTGGGGCTAAACTAAAGGAAATCTCCTGCAGTGTGTTCTTGAGGGTTTGGTCGACTCTTTCTCCTATTTTTACTCTAGTTTTGGTGAATTTTCGAGAATAAACGATTTGGGTAAGTTTTGACTAATTTTCTAGGCTTAGACTCTGTAAAAAGATGTAGTTTAGGTGTAAAACGACGTAGTTTAATTCTCCAACAAATGAGGCAAAGAAGATAACAACCCTGACTTAACAGTTGATGAGGCCATCGACGGCCACTGACCGACGGTCTGTCCTGGCCTGGCTTCGTTTGGCGTTTGAAGCTACAAGCTGAGGTTCACGATCCACAAACCCTGGACAACGGATAGTGGTCCCACCTATGGTTCGTAGGTCGGGCCGTGGGTTGTGATTTTCTAGGATTTTTAAGTGGCTAATCCAAGGACCCTATCAACGGTCCGTGGTTCAATCCACGGGCCATAGTTTGGGCTTCATCGGTGGCACCTGCAAACTCCGAAAATCTGCAACTAGCTCTCTTTCGAATATGGGGTGTTACATTATCTCCCCCTTGAGGACCATTCGTCCTCAAATGAAGTCTAAACTAGCTGAGTATGGAGGGAAAAAGTTGCAGTCCCTACCACTAAGTACTAGAAACTGCTATCTGACTGAACTTAGTTCCAAGAACATGCAAATATGCCGAAAATGTAAGAACAATTGAAGGATCATAATACTAAGACTGAATTTGCACAAGAGTAAACAGAGAGACTGGATAGGGGCTATTACCCAAGCTGAAATGGAATCGGAAGGGAGGAGGTGAGGATACTTGGCCTTCATGGCTTCTTCTGCTTCCAAAGTAGCTCCCTCCACGGACCGACTCCTCCATAAAACCTTCACTGAACCTACTTCTTTATTTCTCAACCTACGAACCTGACAGTCACAGATCTCAACTGGCACCTCTTCATAAGTGAAACTATCCTTCACAACCACACTCTCTAATGGTACTATGGATTCCAGATCACCCACACACTTCTTCAACAAGGAAATGTGAAAGACTAGTTGAACCGCTGCTAGTTTTGCTGACAACTCTAACTCAAAAGCCACATTTCCAACCCTTTTCAAGATTCTGTAAGGGCCTACATATCTCGTACTAAGCTTCCCTTTCTTGCCAAATCTCATTAGCCCCGTCATAGGTGACACCTTCAAAAAAACCAAATCATTGATCTTAAACTCCAAGTCCCTTCTTCGCACATTTGCATAGGACTTCTGATGACTCTGAGCTTTCTTAAGTCTATCTCTGATGAGTTGAACCTTTTCCATAGCTTCATGAACCGAATCTGGCCTAATCAATTCTACTTCATCTACTTCAAACCAACCGGCTGTAGATCTGCATCTACGCCCATATAATGCCTCATAAGGGGCCATCTGAATACTGGATTAGAAGTATTGTTGTAGGAAAACTCTATAAGAGGTAGGTGATCATACCAACTACCATTGAAATCGATCACGCAAGCTCTCAACATATTCTCTAAGGTTTAAGTGGTACGTTCTTCGTGACCATCCGTCTGTGGATGAAATGTTATACTAAGGTTTACTTGGGTACCAAGACCTTTCTAAAATGATTTCCAGAAATGAGAGGTAAATTGAGGCCCTCTATCTGAGATGATAAACAAGGTAACCCAATGTAACTTGACTATCTCATTAATGTAGAGTTTAGTGTAGTCCTCCGCCTAACTTGTAGTTTTGACAGCCAAGAAGTGAGCGGACTTAGTAACTTTATCTACTATCACCCAAATGGAGTCATGTTTTCTGCAAGTACGAGGTAAACTTATAATAATGTCCATGTTTATCACTTCTCACTTCCATGTAGAAATATTAATCTCTTCAGTCATACCTCCTGGTTTCTGATGTTTTACCTTCGCCAGTTGACAATTTGGAGATTTAGCCATAAAATCTCCTATATCCCTCTTCATGTTGTTCCATCAAAAGACTTATAGGCTTCTGTAAGGATCAACTGCCTCAACTCACCCACATTAGGAAAACATAAGCAACCCTGGTAATGAAGCACGCCATCTTCCCCTTGGGAGAAAACATCCATTTTTTGTTGATGAATTGCACCTTTCAACTGAAGCAATAGAGGATCACTATCTTGTTTTTCCTTATCCGCCGCCACAAATAAATATTTGGATCTATTCTAAACTATCACACCACCATCTGACATGTCGGTAAGACAAACTCCTAAGTGAGCAAGCCGGTAAACATCTTTTGCTAATTTCTTTCTTCCGCAACATGTGCTACACTACCTATAGATAATCTACTAACAACTTCAGCTACTACATTGGCCTTATCGAGGTGGCAAAGCACATTCATATCAGTCCTTGAGGAATTCAAGCCATCTCCTCTGGTAAAGATTCAAATTTCTCTGGGTGAACAAATACTTATGATCTGTCAACACATCTACGTGAACACTATACAAGTAGTGTCCCCAAATCTTTAGGGAAAAAACTATGGCTGCAAGCTCGAGGTCACGAGTCGGGTAGTTCTTCTCATGTACCTTAAGTTGTCTAGAAACATAAGTTATGACCTTACCTCCCCGCATCAACACATAACCTAGGCTGACCCTGGATGCATCACAATAAGTCACATAACCATCTAAACCATCTGGTAGGGTCAACATCGGAACGTTAGTAAACCTAGTCTTCAATTCTGAGAAGCTTTTCTCACACTTATCTGACCACTGAAACTTGACCTTTTTCTGAGTCAACTTGGTCAATGGGGCAGCTATGGATGAAAATCCTTCAAAATATCTCTTGTAATAACTGGATAAACCCAAGAAACTTCTGATATCTATTGGGGAGGTAGGTCTGGGCCAGTGTTTCACTGTCTCATTTTTCTGAGAATCCACTCGGAACCCTTCGCTAGATACCACATGAGCTAAGAAAGTGATAGATTGTAACTAGAATTCACATTTGATGAACTTAGCGAATAGTTGGCGATCTTTGAGAGTTTGAAGAATAACTCTCAGATGAGTCACATGATCATCCTCATTCCGAGAATAAATGAAGATATCATCAATAAAGACAATCACGAGCAAATCAAAAAATTATTTGATTACCTTGTTCATTAAGTCCATGAAAGCTGCAGGAGCATTTGTTAGTCCGAAAGACATAACTAGGAATTCATAGTGACCATACCGAGTTCTGAAAGTTGTCTTCGGAATGTCACTATTTCTGACTCTAAGCTGATGATAGTCGGATCTGAGGTCTATCTTTGAAAAGTAACGGGCATCCTGAAGTTAGTCAAACAAGTCAACAATCCCGGGGATGGGATACTTATTCTTGATTGTGACTTTGTCCAACTGTCAATTGTCAATGCACATACTGAGAGAACTATCTTTCTTTTTCACGAACAATACTGGAGCACCCCAATAAGAGATAATAGGTCTAATGAAGCCCTTATCTAATAGGTATTTAAACTGTTCTTTCAATTCCTTAAGCTCGGCTGGAGCCATTCTGTAGCGAGGAATCGAAATAGGTTGGGTATTTGGAAGGAGATCTATTCCGAAGTTGATTTCCCTATCGGGAGAAACTTCGGGAATATCTTCAAGAAACACTTCGCAAAACTCATTTACCACCGACACTGACTCAAGATTTGGGGTTTCAGAGTTTGAATCCTTTGGAAATCATCTTTTTGGCCTGAATGTAAGAGATGAAGCAACATATAGGAACTAATCTACTACCCTTCTACTCTAAGCCTGTCTCATTTGGAAACTGAAATCGAACGATCCTAGTTCTATAATCGACTGAGGCATAACA
This sequence comes from Solanum microdontum, assembly GCA_036250385.1. Classification (NCBI taxonomy): domain Eukaryota; kingdom Viridiplantae; phylum Streptophyta; class Magnoliopsida; order Solanales; family Solanaceae; genus Solanum; species Solanum microdontum. Next base: position 13,001 of record JAJONQ010061351.1, read on the forward strand.
GGAATGTAACCAATCCATTCCTAGAATGATATCAAAATCTACCATTTCTAACTCTACAAGATCTGCTGAGGTGACTTTCTGAGAAACTGTGACAGGACAATTTTTGTATACCCATCTAGCTATAACTGGGTCACCAACTGGAGTTGAGACAAAGAAGAGTTGTAAAAGAGTTTCTGGACTGACACCGAAGTTTACTGCTATATAGGGAATTACAAAAGATAATGTAGCCCCTGGATCTAACAATGCATAAACATCTAAATGTAAGACTCGTAAGGTACCGCTGACCACATCAGGAGAATCTTCCTAGTATTGGCGAGCCTGAAGAGCATACAACATATTCTAGCGTTGACCAACACATGTACAAGATGAAGTACCCTACTGAGTTAGGTGACCTGCTGGTGCCCCTGGAACTGTAGACTGAGCCCTATTATTGTTACCTCATTGCCCCTATCTGGAAAAAGGGCAATCCTTCAACATATGGCCAAACTGACCACACTTTAAGCACTCTTCCTTGCCAGCAAGACACTCATCTAGATGGTTCTTACCAAACTTTGGAAAAGTGGTGAAACTCCTGTTACCTGAATTACTCCCCTGAGTGTTAGAGCCTGATGTCCTACCTTTCTGATCCTGTCGAAATATGGGGGATGGAGCACAAGTTGATGAAGGTGATGGGGATTTAGACCTCTGCTGAAACTATGAGTGATTTGCACCACCCAATTTCTGCTAAAAGTACTCATAGTTACCTTTTTAGTCTTCTTGTTGTCCTTAGCCATTTCTCTATGATTGTCTCCCACAGCCTACTGAGCATGAGTCATGAGCCTAGAGATATTCATATCCTCTAGCAGCATAGCATTCCTACACTCTGTCGTCACCAAGTCGAATACTTCAAACATATACTTACATATATGTGCCCTTGGATCGGCAACCATATGTGGAGCATACCTAGAGAATTGAGTGAACTTCAGTCCGTACTCTTAGACTCACATTGTACCTTGTCTCAAATTCATGAACTCTTGTGCCTTAGCTTCTCTCAACTCCCTTGCAAGGATCCTTTGATGTAATACGGATTACATCAAGGTCATTCACTAGAAGCCAAGCTCAAGACCTTTAAAGGATGCAAGACTTATTCATTAAGATGGATGTCCTCGAGAAGGTATTGAAGGCAAACAAGGGATTTCAGACCTTGAATATTGTAAGGGGTCCTTTTGGCAATAAGGACCCACTTGGCGATGCGCCCAAGGAATCCCAGCTCGCCTAATGTTACAAAGCGTGGCTAAGCTGAGACCCACACAAAGAAACTCGCCGACCAGGTCGGCACATCGCCCCAAGTCACTAGGCGAGCCCGACTTGGCTCGCCCTTTGTCATTACGGGTCAGTTTTGGGCCTTTTAATTCTGAAACTATAAATAGCTAGTTTGGGTTCATTTTACACTTAGATTATTTTGAATGATGAAAACTGAAAGCTCATGTTTGAGTGTAGAGAGGTTGATTAAGCATTTGTTGCCTTTTGTTAGAAACGTTGGTTGTTTGGGATTTCGATTCCATTGAGGTCATCGTAAGAGTTAGGTGCTTATTGTAGGATTAACGGATCGAGGTCATTGGTTTTAATATACCCTTTGGTTGCTTTTTGTTTCCTCTTTTTGTGTCTATATATCTATCTTTAATTTCCATCTTTGATTTCTGCATTTTAGTGTGATTACCTTATAGGAATTACATAATTTGGTATCAGAGTTGAGTCTAGCTTCATTCCTCCGAATCTAGTCTTGGGGTTTTATTATAAAAAAAATCTGTTCATTTTTTTTTGTGAATTTTCCTAAAATGGATTTTGTTAATTCTAGTCTTGTTTGAGTTTCTAAGGTTGGAACAGTGTTCTCCAACCCTATTTGAGTCTTGAGCTGAGATTGGAAGGAGTTCGGTGCCTTGTTGAAGATTTCACCATTGAAGACTTGAAGAAGCTTGAAGAAGATGAAAATGGGTTTTGAAATCTGAAGATTTTGGTTTGGAATCGAAGGTTAAAAAGTATTGGGTGTTGTTTCCCATATCAAGGAGAGCCTTCACCTAAATTTTTGTAAAATTCCCAGACAAAAATTTTAAGGGTTAAATTTTGGGATCATCATGTTCTTGAAGTTCTTGAAGAACATTCATATCTTCAAGGAAGGGAATATTTGAAAAAGGAAGATTTGATTCAAAAAGGGTAGAAAGAGAAAGAGTAAAGGTGTTTGTAAAAGGGAATTTACTAAAAGGGGTAGGTACTAAAGGACAAGAGTAGGGGGGACCATAGGAGTTCAACTTTCAGAATTTTGAAGGAGCTGCAGAGGTCCATTGGTTGAGCTAAAGTGGGCATCGCCTAACCATTCGGTGCCTCGCCCTTTGGGCAGGTTGGTCGCTGAATTGGCTGCCAATTTGAGGGATCTACTGGAATTTTCGGTGAGACCAAGCCTTGGTCACCGAGTCCCATCGGCGCATTGCCGAACTAGCACCCTTATCACCGAGTTCCCTTGTCCATTTGTAGAGTTTGGCGAGTCCTTCTTCAAATTGGCGAGCTGAACTTCACTTTTGGCGAAGAAAATGGTCATTCGGCGATCGAAAACTCAAGTTACTCCTAATCTCAGGTTTTAAATTCTTAGTTTCTTTTCTTTTGATTCTCAAACATTCTCAAAATCCTAAATCAATTTTCAACTCGTAAATACTCTACTTGTTGACAATTAGTTATTGAATTAAATTCTTTGTCTATGCCTTTTCTTTTCGTGCTTTTTTCATTTTACTTCGTAGTTAATTCTTGATTCAAGTCCGTTTGTTTTAATTGAGTCATCCGTTCTTCTTAAAAACAAGAATCTATTCTGACCAAGAGTAGAAATTGGTACCTTGTGATCAACTGAGTATGAACAACTGTCAACATTAGCTGCACCAATTTGAGAGGCAATCAAAGGTGTGTAAACACGAGCGATTGTGAGTTCATTTTTTTAATGCTAGTGTTGTTTGTTGTTTTGGTTAGTTATTTTATTGTCAGGTACAATGGAGACAGGAGGAGATACTCAAGCACCTATCGGAGAAATTAATTTGGCCACTTTATTGGATGTATTGAACAATGTGAGAGGTGATATATCAAGGATCGATGGTAGGTTGGCCACTGTGGAAGGTAGAGTCAACTCTAATGACTCCACACCACAAACTACTTTTCGTGCTTCTACAAGTGGGCATGATCATACTAACTCTACAACTCTCATACCTAGAACCCTCCACCAAGATTTGCACCCAACTTTCAACCAATTGGGTTCAAATAGCCAAGTACTAATCGACCATTCCATTTTACGCTTAGTCAAGAAGCTCCACCAAGTCAAAGCCATCCTTACCAAACATCACCTAACCAAAATATTCCCTACGAAAGACCACAACCACAACCCAATCCCGTGAATGAGGTGAAGAATAAGGAAGATCAAGGAGGTTATGAAGGTGAAGGTGAAGAAGCGCCATGCAATGAGTCACCAAGGAATCAACCAAGAGGTCAAATCTTGCAACGTGGACCAAGAGGTAGATTGGGTCCAATGACATTTGATAGGAGACAACATGGAAACCACCCTAAGGTGGAGACCAATGGGAAGTCAATGTCAATCATGAAGTTGGTTAAGAAGCTAGAGAAGGACATGGTAACCGCTATTAGGGAGGAGATCAAAGGGGTTATTACCACAACGACCAAGGTGGCCACGGAGGCCGATATGTAGGCATCAACTCTATCAAAATGAGTTTCCCAAAATTCAAAGGGTAATGCAATCCTGATACTAACTTAGAATGGGAGTCGCAATGTGACCGGATTTTCAATGTCAATGATTTGGCGAAGGCCAAAAGTAGTTGCTATGCTATCGCTCAATTCAACGGGTATGATGTCACATGGTGGGAATACATGTAGAGATATCACTTAGTTGTTCAAGAAGGTCATCTTCCACCATGGCCCGAATTAAAAAGATTGATGAGAGCTAAGTATGTTCCGGAAAGATACCGCCAAGGGTTACTTGCCAAATTGTATAACTTGAGGCAAGGAAGTAGAAGTGTTGAAGCCTATCATGATGAGTTCCAAAACATATTCATGAAGCTAGAATATCGAGAGATTGAAGAACATGTCGTGATTCGCTTCAAAGTAGGGTTGAACAAAGAGATTTCTTCTAAGATGACCATTCATAGGTTTGCTACCTTGAATGATGTCTTTGAGGCACACCATGAGATAGAAATGGAGTTCAAGGAGGAGAAAGTGTCTAAGTATAATACTTCATCTTCCAATTCTTATGGCAAGAACAAAGGGGGAGCTCAAACTTCGTCGGGTTGGAACAAGGGTTTGGATGTCAATAAGACTTATGAGAAGAAGCCCTTCGAAGGAAACAGTCCAAAGTACCCGCCAAGAGACATAGGTATCACTGACCCAACTAAATTGCCTAAAGGTATTCAATGTCACAAATGTAAAGAATGGGGTCATATAATGCGTGAGTGTCCTAATCGATTGAATGCTCTAATGAAAGGAGGGGAAATCTATCTTAGTATTGAGGAAGAGCCAACAAGTGATTGTGAAGAAGATCCTCAAGAATAGGATGAGTTTGAAGATGGGGAAGATGAGGAACCAGATCTTTGTGTCAAAGAAGGAGAGAGTGTCGTTCCTTTATATGTGGTGAGGCGAACAATGATTAGTAAATCTATGGATGACCCAAGCCAAAGAGAGAATATCTTTCACTCCAAATGCTTCATCAAGGATAATGTATGTTCCTTAATCGTTGATAGTGGAAGTTGTGCAAATGTTGCTAGAACCGCTTTAGTGGAATTCTTGAAACTTCCTACCACTAAGCATGCTACACCTTACAAACTTCAATGGTTGAGTAAGTGTGGAGAATTGAGAGTCCATCGACAAGTGATGATCAAGTTTAAGATTGAGAAGTATCAAGATGTGGTCCCAATGCAAGCTTGTCATGTACTACTCGGGAGGCCTTGGCAACATGATCATTCAACCAAACATGATGGGAGAACCAACAAGTAGTCACTTGTGTTGAATGACCATAAGTATGTTCTTCACCCTATGTCACCTTCTCAAGTCAATGATGTATATCAAATGATAAGTGAGTCGAGGGAGAAGAAGAAGTGTGAGGAAGAACATGTGGAGGCCGAGAGTCAAGAAGAGGAGGAGAACAGGAAGTTGAAAGGAAAGGACCAAGTGTTGTTGGCTAATTACAAGGAGATAAGGGAGGAAATTGAGTCCGAAAGTTCTTTGATCCTTATCACACATAGGGATCATGTGCTACAAACTAACCAATCTCATTCTTCTCTTCCCAATTATATTACCTTTCTTTTGTTGTATTATAAGGATGTCTTTCCTAAGGAGCTACCAAGTGGATTGCCCCCTCTTCGAGGAATTGAGCACTAAATTGATTTTGTTCTGGGATCACAACTGCCAAACAAACTGGCTTATCGAAGCAATCCGTAGGACACCAAGGAGCTACAAAGTCAAGTTGAGGAACTCCTCAACAAAGGTTATGTGAAGGAGAGCATGAGTCCATGTATCGTGTCGGTTCTATTGGTTCCAAAGAAAGATGGAACATGGCGCATATGTGTTGATTGCCGAGCCATCAACAAAATTATGGTAAAGTATCGTCATCATATTCCTAGGTTAGATGATATGCTGGATGAATTGAATGGATTATGTGTGTTTTCAATGATTGATCTTAGGAGTGGTTATCATCAAATCCGGATGAACCCCGGTGATGAATGGAAAATCGCATTCAAGACCAAGTTTGGTCTATATGAATGGTTGGTGATACCCTTTGGTCTCACTAATGCCCCTAGTATCTTTATGCATCTCATGAATCATGTGATGAAACCCTTTATAGGGAAATTTGTGGTTGTCTATTTTGATGATATCTTGATTTATAGCAAGACCATGCATGATCATGTTGGGCATTTGAGATGTGTGTTTGATGTACTTAGGAAGGAACAACTTTATGCTAATCTTGATAAATGTTCATTTTATGTTGATGTAGTTGTCTTCTTGGGTTTTGTTGTGAGTTCAAGAGGGGTTGAAGTTGATGAGTCTAAAATTGATGCTATTAAGAATTGGCCAATTCCGAAATCCATAAGAAATGTTAGAAGCTTGCATGGGTTATCTAGTTTTTATAGGCAATTTGTCAAAGGTTTTAGTACCATAGCAGCCCCCTTGATAGAGGTAATCCGAAAGGATAAACCTTTTAAGTGGGGAGAGGAACAAGCCAGACCTTCTAATCTTTAAAATCCATGCTTACTTTCGCTCCTTTGTTGCAATTACCTGATTTTGATAAAATGTTTGAAGTGGAATGTGATGCTAGTAAAGTAGGCATTGCAGTCGTCTTAATGCAAGACCAAAAGCCCATTTCTTATTTTAGTGAAAAGCTAAAAGGTGCTACTTTGAAGTATTCCACTTATGATCTTGAATTGTATGCCTTGATTAGGGCTTTGGGTAATTGGCAATACTACTTGTGGCCCAAGGAATTTGTCATTAGGACTGACCATGAGTCCCTAAAGCATATTCGGTCCCAAGGAAAGTTAAACAAGAGGCATGCCAAATGGATTGCATTCCTTGAAACTTTCCCTTATGTAATCCAATACAAAAAGGGAAAGAAAGATGTGGTGGCCGATGCCTTGTCTAGAAAACAGGTGTTGATAAATACCTTGTCTTCTAAATTGATTGGATTTGAATGTTTAAAGACATTGTATCCCAAGGATCCTGTGTTTGCTCCAATCTTCAAAGATTGTGAGGAATGGGAAAGGGAAAGGTGGATGAGGGATAGATCTTCTACTCTATATTCCAAGTTTGATGGTTTCTTGTTCAAAGGCAAGAGACTTTGTGTGCCAATGAGCTCTTGGAGAGAACTATTTGTGAGGGAGGCACATGATGGGGGTTTAATGGGTCATTTTGGTATTAACAAAACTATGGGAATTCTTGAGGAACAATTCTATTGACCTAAACTGCATAAAGACATTGTTCAAATTTGTGGTCAAAGTGTTTAATGTCGACTAGCTAAGTCGCGCCTCCTTCCCCATGGTTTATACACTCCACTCTCCACCCCTCAAAGACCTTGGCTTGATATTTCAATGGACTTCGTTTTAGGTTTGTCAAAGACCGAACGAGGTAGAGATAGCATCTTTGTTGTTGTTGATCGATTTTCAATTATGGCTCATTTCATTCCATGTCATAAATGTGATGATGCTTCCAATGTAGCATCTTTGTTTGTTGAGCATGTTGTTAAATTGCATGGAATTCCTCAAACCATTGTTAGTGATAGGGTTCCAAAATTTCTTAGTCACTTTTGGAAGGAATTGTGGGGTAGATTTGGTACTACGTTGTTGTTCTCAACTTCTTGTCAACCACAAATTGATGGCCAAACTGAAGTTGTGAATAGGACCTTGGGTTCTATGCTTCCTACCGTAGTGCCTGGGAAGTTGGCCCCGTTGGAGGAACATTTGCCTTTAGTTCAATTTTCGTATAATCGAGTTATTCATAGAACTATTAGCATGACTCCGTTTGAAGTGGTTTATGATTTTAACCTCCTTACCCTTTTAGATCTCACTCCTCTTTCTCAAGATGTTGTGTTAAGCCTAGATGAGAGTAAGCAAGCTGAAGCCATGAAGAAGCTTCATGAAAAGGTGCGGCTGCACTTAGAGAAGAAGAACCAAGATGTAGCCAAAAAGGCTAACAAGGGTCGTAAGAGGATCGTGTTTGAACCAGGTGACTTGGTGTGGGTACACTTTCGCAATGAGTGCTTTACCACCCATTGTAAGACAGTTGATGCCTAGGGGTGATGGACCATTTCCAGTGCTTGAGCGGCTCAACGACAACGCCTACAAAGTTGCTCTTCCTCCGGAATACCAAGTGCACAACACTTTCAATGTGTGCGACCTGTCACTTTTCCCAACTGTTGCTGATGATGATCTGTCGAATTTGAGGACAAATTCTATTTAAGAAGGAGAGAATGATGTAATACGGATTACATCAAGGCCATTCACTAGAAGCCAAGATCAAGACCTTCAAAGGATACAAGGCTTATTCATGAAGATAGAGGTCCTCGAATTGATATTAATGGCAAACAAGGGATTTCAGACCTTGAAGATTGCAAGGGGTCCTTTTGGCGAGCAGGACCCACTTGGCGATACGCCCAAGGGACTAGGCGATGGTCCCAGCTCGCCTAATGTTACAGAACGTAGCTAAGTTGAAACCCAAGCAGAGAAACTTGCCGACCAGGTCGGCGCATTGCCTAAGTCACTAGGCCCTCCGACTTGGCTCGCCCTTTGTCATTACAGGTCACTTTTGGGCCTTTTGATTCTGAAACTATAAATAGCTAGTTTGGGTTCATTCTACAGTTAGATTATTTTGAATGTTAAAAACTGAAAACTTATGTTTGAGTGTTGAGAGCTTCGTTAAGCTTTTGTTACTTTTTTTTAGAAACATTGGTTGCTTGGGATATCGATTCCCTTGAGGTCATCGTAAGAGTTAGGTGCTTATTGTAGGATTAACGAATCAAGGTCATTGGGTTTAATATACCATTTGGTTGCTTTTTGTTTCCTCTTTTTGTGTCTGTCTATCTATCTTTAATTTCCATCTTTGATTTCCGCCTTTTAGTGTGATTTCCTTATAGGAATTACATCACCCTGTCTAGAAAAGCTCAAGTAAAACACTCCCTCACAGGAGCGAGAACTGCACCACTTTTTTCTTTCCACTATGTGAACCAAATGTGAGCTACATCCTTAAGCTAGTAGGATGCCAACTCCACCCTATCATTACTAGTCACTTGCATCACTCCAAAGATCTTCTTGACCTCATCAATGAAGTTTTGTGGGTCCTCACCAACCTGCGACCCTAGAAACTCAGTCGGATAATTCAAACAAAATCTCGAACTCTAGTTGCAACTGATCCTCCACTAGTGTTAGTCGGAACTGGGACCTGCTAATTGTTATGGTTAGTCATACTCTAAGCCAAGAGTTGGGTCGCATTCCAAAATTATGCATTCATAACCTCATGGTTCGGGATGGAGAAACTGTGTTAGAATTGCATGCATTAGCATTCCTTCCGTAAGCTCTACGAGGAGGCATAATCTTAAACACATAACAATAAATTAGAAATGAGAAGTTGGATTATACCCACACACGATAAGAATAACAAAGAAAGTGAAGTTTTTCTTAAAACACTTTGTAACCTCCGTCTCATAGATGTTTTCGGGAAGGAAAAGCTCTGATAAAGTGATTTGGAGAGCGCGCGATCGGCCTTAAGGTAGGCTACAACTTCCTTTCTTTTAGATTGAGCTTAATTGTGTAAAAACATGTCGATTGGAGTGAATTGGGGGTGGGTACCAATTTCCTACCTTACTTTGATTAGATACCTTATGTTAGGATCGATTGGCCACATTTCGGGTATAGTATCATGTTAACCGGCTTAGTAGAGTTGCATGTTTATGTGCTAAATGTATTGTATGCCTTGTTTATCCTTAACCGTAAGCATGATGTCTTTAGTCTAGGTTCGGCTAGCATTGCCTTAGACATATGACCGTATGGGCTGGATAGACTTGACTTTTTGCCGACATCGTTCGGATGACTTAGCTTCTTGTAGACTGGAATAGAAGACTTGAGTCTGATAGTTTGAGCCTTAGATTAGGCGTTATCGCTACTTGCTGCACTTCTGTATCTTTTCCCTCTCATTCTGCGGTTCCGACGCATTCTCGAAGGTTTGGTACATCACTCGAGGCGTGGGATTGAGATAGTATGGCTTGGAGCCTTTTCTGTGATGCCTTAGACTGGACGACATTCCACGGTGGTTGTTGTTGGATTGAATCCTATTGGAGATACCATCACCCCCGGGGTCGTTCTTTCTAGCTGGGCTGGGAACGTATCGCTGGCTGGGTAGACTTGGTGATATCGGCGATCGCCC
>JAJONQ010061352.1:0-10849 GCA_036250385.1 Solanum microdontum
AAATATGATCATTTGTTTAATGGGGGGGGGGGATTTATTGTCTATTTTTGTCCTCTATGATGGATTAAATGAGGGACCTCAAATGTAGTATATTTTGTTGCGGCCGTTGTAAGCAATTTCAGTAGGCTCTCTTAATAATAGTTAGGAAACCCTAGTGATTCTCCCTCAACATGAGCCCAAATTTGTGGTTGACCAAGTTGGTCTTCTTGTGATGGGCTTCCCATTGTGAGGCCCATTGACTGTCACGACCCGAGCCTACACCCTGGGGGGAATATAACCTAACTACTAAGTTGATCCACTAGTCTATGCTAACAACATTAAGGAATCATCTAAAAAGTATGACCATTTTCTACCCATGTTGGCTACACGGTTTATGGAGACTTTGAATTATCTGAACTCAACTTGTCCCTATATCGGTGCTCACTACTACTCCCAAAACATAACTGCCTCATATGTTTAAAAACATAACTTTTTCTGTGGTTTGAGATTATTACTCAAAAACTAGATCAAAAGCTTTCTTGGAAATCTAAGTTTTCTCCCCTTTTAAATGTGAAAACATTTACTCTTGGGAATACTTAGTTCCCATATATCATTTTAAATAAAATGAACTCAACTCTACCCTTTCTCAAACTCAAGTGCTCAAGTCGTAAAACAAGTTTAAAGTGATTGTAAAAGACTTCTCAAAATAGTGTTCATGCCGAATTATGTACGTGAACGACTCAATTCAAGGGTTTCAATAACCATACATAGAACTCAATATTCTAAACTCAACAACTCAGAACTCAATACTCGAAACTCAACAACTCAGAACTCAATAACTTCAATGATACTACGTATTTCAAGAATGCTCAACTCAGAGGGTTCATGCAGAATTATGGGCATGAACAAGGACGCAGAGATACTTCTCATCTCAAGACTGTTCGACTTATAGGGTTCATGCGGAATTATGGGAAAGAACTACTCAACTCAAGGACTTCATGGGTAACATGTAATAGTACCATGATTAGGAATATAATCTCAAAAGGGTTAGGAACTCGATACTCAAGAACTTAGAACTTGAAGATACTAATCCTCTCAAAGATGCTCAATTTATGAAGTTTGTGTGGAATTTATGGGCTTGAACGACTCAACTCGAAGGTCTACTTAACAACATGTAACTCATGTATACGAATCTTCTCATTCTCATACTTACTTCCTCAAAACTTAGTTCAAATCGATAGTCGATCTCAAAGGATTCACAATTGAACTCAAAGACTTTCTTGAACTCTTCTCTTAACTCTCTCTTGAATTTGAATTATGAATTGAAGAGTTATGGTTCATGATATGAAGGATCTCGTGAAGATAATGTAGACTCATGAAAACATTCTCCTCATTCTTATACTCACTTGCTCGAGTCTTGAAACAAGTTATTTTAATTTGTAGAAGACTCCTCAAAAAGAATCAAAGGGACTTTCTCAAAATGTTCGGAAGAACTCTCAAGGCTTAACTCTTAACTCTACCTTGAATTTGAAGTATGAATTCAAGGTTATAATTCATGTTCTAAATGATTTTTAGGTATTTAGAAGTACTTTAGTGTCTTTAGAATCAAAAGGGGTGAAGATACACTTCAAAGGAACTCAAACGGGACAACCGACAGAAAAGGAGTGGCGGCAGGCCACCCTAGCGCCTTCCTGGCGTGGGCTGTCAGCCCCTTCAATTCAAAGGCTCTATATTGGCGCACTAGTGGGGCGCTGCCCCAGCCCCTCCCCAGGTGAATTTCGACTAATTTTGTCTCTTATTTTCTGATCCTAAATCTCTTGTAATTGATTTCTTTTCTCATGTTTTCCTTAGATTCAATTACCCAACCTAAGTACACACTAGTCTACTCAAATCACTAAATTTCATCTCAAGAATTCATCAGAACCCCAACAAAACAAGATTTACAATGAACTTCAAGAACACTTATCAAGAACTCAATTCCTTCAACTTTTGATAATGAAAGTGGCAATTAAAAATAACATGATGGGGGTGTGTGTGTATGAACCCAACACTATGGAAACTTACATATCTCTTAGGGATTATACCCAAGGCTAAAATCCATAACAAAACTCAAGAACCTCGACGAACGCTTTGATCCTCTCCGCTTTTCTCTTCTTTTCTCTTCTTGAACTCTCAACTAAAACCCTAGGAGTATATTAGGATTATGAAACTGAATCTAATCAGATTAGACCCATAAAACCTTACTAAAAATGAATTAAATCTCATTGGGTAAGGAAAAGACCAAAATACCCCTCACTATTTTCGGGTAACTTTTCTTATTTGGACAGCCCGACTTCAAATGGGCATATCTCCCTCATACCAACTCAAAACTTAGCAAACTCAGTGGCGTTGGAAATACAATTCAAAGACCTTTCATTTGACATCTTATGGGCCACCCAACTCATCATGTACTGAAGGTTATGGTCGTTTGAAGTTGACCCAAAACTTAAAGGAACTTAGGAACAACTTGAATAAACTCTCTTTAGTACTTTTTGAAACTCAAGGTGCTACATCTAGAGACCTTAATACTTAGGAAAATTTAAATTCCTCGTTAAAATGTTACTCTCAATGAAGAATGGTTCGAGTCTTAGCTCAAAATTTTCTGGGGTATTACATTGACCTACATGGGCAACATTTTCACAATATTTTCATGATTGGTTAGAATATGTTTTTCCATGTCCCTCTCGTGACTAGACTTTTGTCTTCTCACAATAGGCTCAAATCATGATCCTTTTTTAATTGATAATGTTGGATTATATGTGTTTCTCACCCAATTTTTTTGGGTGTATTATAATTTTCCTAAGACTTTTAATACCTTCTCACAAGGAAGACACTGGATCATCATGAGAAATCTCAATAAATTCTTTTTTAAAATTTTTTAACCTTCACATGATGCTTTATTCTTATTTTTTCATTTTAGTACACATCTAAATAAAGCTAACCATCTAGTATTATGTCATAACATACATCATCTGACATTAATTCCTCACTTATGACACTTTAGTCACACAATTGTACATGTAATTCAAATTCAAAATCTAGTGATTTTTGCATTGCTCTAGTCCTTCTCTCGTGCCTAGACTTATGTCATCTCACAGTAGGATCAAATCATGACCTAGATTGCTTACGTTGGATCATATGTGATTCTCGCATGATTTTTTAAAGTATATTCTAATTTGTTCAGGGATCATCATGAGCCATCCTGGTAGATTCTTTTTAATTTTAAACTTTCACTTGACGCTTAAATTCTATTTTTTCATTGTAGTACATTTCTACTAATACGAATCGTCTATTATCATGTAGTAACTTACATCATGTGACATTAATTGCTCATCGATTACACTTTAGTCACACAGTTGGACATGTAATTAAAATTTAAAATGTGTACTAGTACTATTTTGGCTATTTTCATAAAATTTTAAATAAACATTTTGAACTATCCGGTAACTACAAGTATTTACTTGAAGAATATTTATTAAATAATTAATATAGTTGATATTTAATGGGACAAGTTCATAGTTTATTTAATATTCTTTATAAATTGGCGCATGTATTAAAATAAGTTAGTGGGATTTAATATTTTTTATATCATAATTTGGGTAAGAAAAAGAAAAGAGAGAGGGGAAAGAGACGCCGCAAGATGAGAACGACTTCAGGTAACACAAATTCCAATCATACTATATTCCTTCTATATGCTTATGTTGATTGTTTTTATGAATACTGAGCATTTGGTATTGGGTGAAAGATAAAGAGAGAATTTGCTAGGGAGACTGGTAAATTTTTTATATGTGGATACAATTTAAGTTTGATGGAAGGTTGAAATCATTAAGAAAAAGGGGCCAACCATTAGAAGGCGATGTGATAATTTGGGGTTTAGAGAAAAAAGGGAGCTTGACTTGTAGTTGGTCATGGCAGCCACTAGTTACGAAACCAGTGGCTTCAATTTCAATTAATATTAATTATTTGTCATATTATAAATTTAGTTTTTTGATATATTGAGTTATATAATTAAATATTAGGTGTATTGTATTATATGAACACCATTATCTAAAGACCTGATTTCCATCGTTAGGGAAAAGGCAATAGAGAAGAATTGGGGTCAGAAAACTTTTTGTAGAAACCCAGAATTTCCTAACCTAGTCAAGATTTGGACAAAATCGGAGTCAGTAAAATCTAGGGAAATATGGTAACAACTGTGTGATTTAATTTTGATTTTGATTACATGAATAGATAGCTAAGACGTTAAGGAACCCATACGACTTTACAGTATTGAATTGGGGCAAGTAGAACTCCCGAAAATGATCTTAGCGTGAACTGGTGGTTTTTGAATGTCAAGGATTGAAGGTGTGTTGTGAAATGAGGGCTTGAAATTCAAATTCCAGCATTCTGTCTCTGTGCTTGCCGCCGTAGCGGGATGGCTGCTGCTGTAGTAAGATGGGTCTCACCGTAGCGGGACAAACGCGACTTAAGTCAAAAATAAAACCCCAAAAACGTTTTATTCTACACTTTTCAACTTTGAGAGCTAAGGAATGACCCCAGGGGTTTTCTTGACAGTTTTCCACCATTATTAAGGCTAAAGGTAAGGTTTTCAGTCCCCAAATCCATTTTTCGATCAAAAGAACTTAATTTCTTGGGTGATTATTGTTGGGGAAGGGTTTTGGAACTGTTTGGACAGTGGGAAAAGCCCTATTTTGGGTATGGGAATCAAGGGTCTGACTTAGGGTTGATATTATTGATTATGATCCTTGCGTATAAATTATTGTTTATCGACCTAGAACAAGCGTAAAGAATCCAGAAAAGGAAGATTCAAGTCCCTTAGGGGATTCAAACTTGGAATCGAGGTAGGTGATGGTTGTGATTTCATGTTTGTGTGATATATGTTTGTAATTTCTCTTTATTGTGCATGTATGTATGTGAATGTTGCATTATTGATTACCCTAATCGTAAATGAGGATAATTGAATAATTGTATGCCATGAATCACCTCTTGTTGTATGATTGTGAGAATATACATTATGATTGTTGTTTGTTGAATGGATCGGGTGTTATGTTCCAACATACTAATTTGGATCAGTTTCCACTTTCCGTCATAAACACTTGATCGGTTGCCATGTTTCGGCATAAACATTGGATCGGTTGCCACGTTCCGGCAGAGATATTGGATCAGGTACTATGTACCGGTACGCTAAAAGTTTGGGTGTGGGCTCCATGAGAAGACCATTGAATTGGGTTCCGTGAGAGGACCATTAAATTGTGTTGTGTATCTACTTGTGATAATTACGTTCATATATAACGATGATTGATATTGAAAGACTGTATATTGCTCTAAATTGGTAACCGATGTGTATTATTGAGAATGTGGGATGCTACATTGATCCTGAAAAGATGATTAATATTGTATATGTTCGATATATGTCTGTTTATAATGTTGTGGTTACTTGCAAGTGTTTGACTTATTGGGATAGCCGTGTGATCCTACCAGTGCACTGTGGTTGTGTACTAATACTTCACTTGCTTGTTATTTGTTGAGTACCGGGCATCTTCAGGTGGCTATTGATAGACCTCAGCTAGGTGACTATTGAGCGTGACCGGATTCAAGGGTGAGCGAGTTCTTTCAGGCTACCATGGTTCTCTCTTATTTAAGTCCATTCTTTTCGGACTCAAACTATTTGTTTAAGGTGTTTGCTTAGTTTTGGGGTTGTACCCCTTGTTCTTAGACTTGTCGTTAGTAGAGTTTTGGTAAAATGAATTTCAGGTTCTAGGGGTTGTTCTTCCGCATTAGTTTGGCTAGTTTATGGGAACTCCGTATATCTTTTGGTCATTTAAACCTGCTTTCGTATCTTTAAATATCTTAGTTTTGATTAAGTTGTGTAGTACTTTGGTTAAGTTGATTAGTTGCGCAGTATTTTTGTTTCTCCCACTGGAGGGTTAGTGTGGGTGCCAATCACGACGGTCTGGGTCGTGACAAAGTTGGTATCAGAGCCCTAGGTTCAATGATCTCATTGTACCAAAATGAGTCTAGTAGAGTCTTGCGGAACAGCATGATACGTCCAAACTTTTCTTCGAGAGTCTATAGGACTTTAGGAAAAATTCACTTTTTTCTACTCATTCGTGCTATGACTTGAACCCAATTGGTATTTGAGTGATACAAATTGATATCTTTCCTCCTTTACTCTATGGTCTGAACTAGAGCAACAAAAGTTGTAACACCATCACTAGCACGATAGAATTGTGTATAGACTATCGATAGTTGAATATGGTCACCATTTAGAACAAGTATCCATTACCTTGGATAGATGACCTTTTTGACCAATTGCAAAGTGCATCAATTTTCTCTAAGATTGATTTAAGGTCTGGTTACCATCAGTTAAAGATTGAGGCGGTTAAGAATTACGTTCGACCAAGTTCTATGATATAAATTAGCAGTTTTGTGGGGCTCGCTAGCTACTATTGTCGCTTGTTGTATGAGTTGAGTCCAATTGATATCTCTCGATTCCAATTGGTATCTCAAAGAAGTGAAATAGACACCATGGTCCCGGCTAAAGGGACACAAGCAAGTTTATTGGAACTGAGAAGGTTCCAATTGGTATCCGGCCTTAAGGGTCGTATAAGAGATAGATGATTAGTAATGGTCGTCTATGGAACTAACTAATCAAGGAATTAGGACTTGTCTGCAGGTTGTAACTACTTGAGTGTCGTGAAACATTTTGTGAAAAGAAAGTCATCACGAGATTAGGTAGAAGGGTCTAGATAAAATACGATGTTGTTCATAAGCGAGAAATCTGGATGTGTGTTGCGACTAACTAATAACTGTGTGAGAGTCTGGGTGTATCTTGGGGATATGTGTGTGGTAGTATTGAAACGATGTAAAAAGATTCTAAAGTACATACTTTGTGGGATTGACCGGGGGTAGACAATGATTGTCCTAGCTAATGAAATTTTCTTGAATGCCTAGTTATAGCTGGGAAATCTAGGGGAAATATATAAAATAGAATAACCCCAGAATTTTTTATGCAGGGGTTCTATTTTCGTCATGGTCGCCGAAATTTCCCTGCCACGGCGAGACCCCCTGTGCAGTATTTCTCCCGCTAGAGCAGGACAAGGTGAGACAGAACGTCAGCCCTGTCTCCCCTATTTTCCCCTAGTCATAATTATAGACACCGAATCATACCCGAACTAAACCCCACGACCTAATTCAATATTCATCAATCGAATATAAGTTATAAAGTGTGTTAAAATTATAGAGAACCTGGGCATATGAGGAGGAAATTAGCGAGGCCGTGAAGGCTGGGGAAATTATAATGTCGATAGAAGAGCAGTGCAGCAAGGCAAAGAGTTTGCCCGTTAAGATGAAAAGGCTCAGTTTTATGTTTTTTCGGGCAAGACTGAGTTTTAGGGTGTGATGTTGTGGTCACAAGTGCTACGCTTGTCTATGATAGAATGGCTATTGTTTTGTTTGATCTGGGTTCTATTTATTCGTATGTGTCAATCCAATTGCTTTGGGAATTGATGTGGTTTGTGATATACTTGATGCCCTCATCCATGTTTCTACCCCAGTTGAAGAGTCAGTCATAGTCACCCATGTGTATCGTGTTGTACTATTGTGGTTATAGATTTTCAAATTTGGGTTGATTTGGTTATAATGGATGTGACTGACTTGATATAATCTTAGGCATGATTGGGTTGTCCCCCTATTATACCAAGCGTAATTGTTTTACTAAGCCGGTAACTTTAGAGATTCTCGGTAGGGAAAGATTATAGTTGGAAGGGGTGTACAAGCCTAAGCTAGCTAAGATCATATCATCCATTCTAGCTAGGAAACTGGTAGGGCAGGGTTGTTTTGGTTATTTGGCTTATGTTTGGGATGTTGAGGCTGGTTCTCCCTCTGTTGAGTATGTTCATGTGGTGTCTGAGTTTAAGGAAATGTTTCCTACGGATTTTCCTGGTATGCATGTGGATAGATATATATATTTTTTCATTGACTTGGAAACTGGCATTCACCCTATTTTCATCCCTCCATATCATATCGCTCCAGCAGAATTAAGAGAGTTTAAGGAACAAAAACAAAAGCTTCATGATAAATGTTTCATCCGTCCTAGTGTTTCCCCTTGGGGTGCTCCTGTCTTGTTTGTTAAGAAGAAAGATGGTGGTATAAGGACTGGTGAATTTATTTTTAATTAGAAAGTTGTGCCTTAGCTTGTATAAATGTGGCCACATAGATATAGGCATAACTACCTTCACCAACATTTGTATAGTGTGGCTGAAAACAACCTTTAGAACTCAGTATGGTCATTATGAATTTGTAGTTATGTCATTTGGAGTAACCAATGCTCCTGCAGCTTTCATAAATTTAATGAACAGGGTGTTCAAGTAGTATTTGGACTTGTTCGTTATCGTCTTTGTTGATGATATCTTCATTTACTCTAGGAATGAGGAAGAACATTCGACTCATTTGAGGGTTGTCCTACAAACTTTCGAAGATCGACAGTTATTCGCTAAGTTTAGCAAGTGTGAGTTTTTGTTGAAATCAGTTTCTTTCCTTGGGCATATTGTGTCTAGCGAAGGGATCCTAGTGGATTCGCAGAAAATAGAAGCAGTGAAACAAAGGCCCAGACCTACCTCTCTAACAGATATCATAAGTTTCTTGGGTTTGGCTAGTTACTAGAGAAGGTTCGTGGAATGATTTTCATCCATAGCTTCTCCATTGACTAAGTGACTCAGAAAAAGGTCAAGTTTGAGTGGTTAGATGAGTGTGAGAAGAGCTTTGAAGAACTAAAAACTAGGTTGACTACAGCTCCTATTTTGACTGTACCAAAGGGTTCAGACGGTTATGTGATCTATTGTGATACACCAAGGTGGGCCTAGGTTGTGTGTTGATGCCGAGGTAAGGTTTTAGCTTATGCTTCTAGACAGCTTAAGGTGCATGAGAAGAACTATCCAACTCATGACCTCAATCGTGCAGCCATAGTATTTGCCCTAAAGATTTGGAGACACTACTTATATGGTGTTCACGTAGGTGTGTTAACAGACCATAAAAGCCTTCAGTATGTGTTTACCTAGAAAGATTTGAATCTTCGCCAAATGATATGGCTTGAACTCTTCAAGGACTATGATATGAATGTGCTTTACCATCCCAGTAAGGCCAATGTAGTAGTTGATGCTCTTAGTAGACTATCTATGGGTAGTGTAAAACATATCGAGGAAGAAAGGAAGGAATTGGTGAAAGATGTTCACCGGCTTGCTCGCTACGGAGTTCACCTTATGAACATATCAGATGATGGTGTAACAGTTCAGAATGGGTCAGAATCTTCATTGGTAGTGGAGGTTAAGAAAAAACAAGACAGTGATCCTATATTGCTTTAATTAAACGGTGCAGTTCATCAGTAGAAAGTTTAGGTTTTCTCCCAATGGGTAGATGGTGTCTTTCGCTACCAGGGTGGCTCGTTTATGTGTTCGTAAGGTGGGTGAGTTGAGACAAGAGATTGGTAACACCCCAGAAATTCTATAACTTAAGTTAGAGCCTCACCTTATGAATAATGACTTAAAAATAGTTAAAATGATGTTTATAAACCTAAACTAATGTAATTGACTTGCTTTGGAAGAGTAAAAGCCTAAACGTCAAGAAACGACCACGATGTCCGGAAACTGGAGAAAAATATGTTCTAGTGTGTCCTTAGATTTTGGGAAGGTATGGGAGTGTCGTATGATGGTATAATCTGGTGAAAAGGTTTAAAATATGTAAATTACGACTCCCCGGGGCCACCGAAAGGGACCCCGAGGAGGACCCCAACCTTAGTCAAACAAGCTGCAAAGGCAACTTGCAAATTGCACTTAGAGGGAATAGAGGCGCGTCGCGCACTTGCTCCCCCAAGGAGAAAAAAGTCAGTTCGCGATGCGGTCGTGTCGCAGACTCTACTGTCTCAAAATTTAATTCTAAATATCTTCAGGGAATAGCTCCGCGTTGCGTACTTGTTCTGCGACGAAAATGCAGAAATTTAGAAATCTATATTTACTTCATTAAAGAGTCCATTTAAGTGAGGGTTATTTAGGGTACTTTAGGGGACATGTATATAATGATTTTTAAGTCAATTTACCTCACTTTTATCACTCAAACACAAAACCCCAAAGATCTAAACCTAAAGTTCCTCCTTCTCTCTACTCTCTCTCACTTCTCAAGAATCGATTGAAGAAGATTGGAGCTTCAAGAAGAAGACCAACTCTCCAAGGTTTCAACTCAGATTTTCATGGTTAATTCATTAATAAGGTATGGTTGCTTATCACTCTTGGGATTCCTTTCCCCAAGAGGCCCCTTCAAGATGAATTTCAAAATCTCCAATTTCTAGGTTTCAATCCAAAAAGTGGGTCTTCTTTCTAAAGTTAAATTGATGTTATAAACTGAATTTGATTGATGTTATATGAACAATTATGGATGAATTTATGTTGTATTGGTGGTTTCTTGAAGAATTCCCCATGAGACCCATGTTTCTTCTTCTTTTCCTAATTCTAACCCTAGTTTGTATTGGATATTGATTGAAGGCTATTAATTAAATGTGATGTTATATAATTCATGTTTGTATGATGATTCTACCCTAGGTTATGTATAATTTCTATGAAATTAGGGTTGAGTCTTTGAATGAAGCCTTGAAAGCTATGAAGGGAATATGTCAATTTCTTTTATTGATGTTGATTATGTTATTACTTCATGAATTACCTTGTATTATGTATTGGTTATGAATTTCTTGGTAATTGAAGTATGGATGTCCCACGAAGGGCAAGAAGGTATGAAGGTTGGTTCTTCTTTGAACTCAAGTATGAAAGGTGAATTACTTAGA
>JAJONQ010061353.1:0-12871 GCA_036250385.1 Solanum microdontum
AGTAGTATTGAGCACCGAATTGGGGACACGAGTTCATATTAACTCAACTCTCCATAAGAACCATGCGCCAACATGGGACTTGACGTATCATTCTTTTTAGATGATCACGTAAGATTAAGCTAGTGGATACACTAAACAAAAGTAAGGTCCTATATCACGGAAAGGTATAGGATCGTCCTTGGGCAACGTGAGGTAAAACGTTGTATCATCACTAGGGCTCATAGTGGCGGTTGTCGGTTAAAGAACCTCCCACAAAAGTTATATTACTTTTATATAAGTAAAGTTGAGTTTGTTATTGTTTTATCATTAACGAGCTAAGTTGTTTACACTATTTTACAAGTTATATATATATATATATATATATATATATATATTACATATGTCTTACTGCTTTATATTGAGTTCGGTTATTCATGAGTCGAACAAAGCCAAGGTAAGTGTTCTCTTGTACTCCTTTCAAGCTTAAGTTGTCGTTTAGCTTCCGGCTTGCATACTCGTACATTCCATGTACTGATGCCAGTTGGCCTGCATCTTCTTATGATGCAGACACAGGTACCCAGGATCAGCATCCAGCACGCCGTTGATCCAGTTGAGCACTCCAGAGTTAGTGGTGAGCCTCCTTGCTTTCCGAAGGACTAGGATATTTTGTTCGCTTAGTTTTGTTTTATTAGGATGTTGCGAGGTCTGTCCCAACATCCATCTCAGTATTTTAGAGGCTTCATAGATAGTCAGTCAGTTAGTTTTGAGTCTCTCATCTGTGTATATATGTTAATATTCTATTTTGAGACTCGAGTTGCCTTTTTGGCCAGATTTTATTAGTTGGTTGGTTTATAACCTTTCATTGCTTTGAGTTGTGCTGTTGAGTTAAGTTTCCGCTGAGTTAAGAAAGCTAGGCCAAGGGTTTGCTTGGGGCCAACAATGGTCTTCGAGTGCCGACCACGTCCAGGGTGTAAGCTCGGGGCGTGACACATTTGTGAGGAGATCATCAAAACATCTGGGAGCATTAGGACTTATCATTTTCCCTTTTTTTTATGATGACAAATAACTTGAAAACATCCTCACATGATTTAACATTCATGCAACAAAAACATTAGTTCCCCCTATCAGTAGTATTTCTCCCTGTTGCCATCCAAAAAAATTCATAGTTCCAGTTCCCCCTATCAGTAATCCCATCTTTCACTAGACTCTAATTTCACAGCAGTTATCAATCTATTCCCCCTTTTGACATCATTGAAAAGGAGTAGCAGTAAACATACACAGGCTGCATGCAAAATGTTAGAAATCCAGGGCCATGGGCCACACAGTACATGCACAAATAAGCAGTAATATAGAAAATAAAAGCATACAAGACAAGGCACAAGAAACAATGTCATTAGATCACAGAGCTGACCACAGTAGTCAGCCAAAACAGTACACTTGCCACTTAGAGTTAGATAGGAGGAAAGGAGAAATGGGAGACAAGACACATTTAGGACGGAGGGAGAGGGGAAGGGGGAGTAAGAGTTCTCATCAACAAGGACATCCGCTCATTTGCATCAACATGAGCTTGAATGATTTGCTTGTTGAGAGTTTTGACTTCCTCACTGAGTAAGGCATTTGTATTTAGCAGCTGCTCATTCTCAGCTCTCAACTTTTCGATCTCTTTCTTATCCACAACACTGGTACCAGGTCCATTGGAGATAGCCCTCTGCATCTGAGCCTTAAGTTGTGCAATCTCAACTTCCTTATAATTCAAGATCACTGTAAGGTCAGTCAATTATCGTTTGAGAGAGGTTTGCTGCTCTAGAAGATCTGACACCTGAGACCTACCCTTGGCCTTTCCCTCAACACATTCACACTCCAAGAGAGTGACAGCAGTAAACATCTACTTAACAGTACCAGGTACTCCACGACCAAGAGGAATTTCAAAATGTTTGAACACATGGTTTAACAAATAGCCATAAGGAATGCCATGTTTGGCTAACTTCCAAGTCATCACCCTATGCATGTGTTCAAGCATTATAGCAGGAAGATTGATTTCCTAAAGTTCATCCAGTTTTTCCATGAGAAATAGATCAGCAGCAGATGCTACAGTTCTCTTCTCTGTTCTTGGTACCAATACCTTGTTGATGAATTCAAACATCAACTGGTACTCCCCTTTGAGAAATTTTTTTGGCAGACTTGCACGTTTGATGTCCCCACACTTTGTGACCTGTTTAGTGAATTCACTGGAGGGTTTGCAACCTTTAATTGACTAGATCCCTTTCACAGGAACACCCAGAATAATTCCCAAAGTTTCCTCATCCAGAAGTATCTTGACCTCTTTAACAATAGTCCTAACCCCTCATCACTCAGCAGCTCCATCTTATAGTAGAATTCACGCACTTCTGGCTCATGAAAGTATGGTGCTGGAGCCTCAAATAGGTGATCCCAGCCTTGTAGGGAAACATAATAAAAAAGAGTGGACATACCGAATTCTATTAGGATTTCAGGGTTGAACACTCTGCCATTCAGCAGCTTTTGGTTCTCCATTTCTACTATACGCTCTTCCCTTGTCATCACCTTTTCTTCTAACTGCTTTTGAACACGAGTTTCTGGTCCCTTGATGGGTTTAGATTTCACAGTAGCCCTTTTACTCACACTCTCCTTCTTCACGGGAGAATCTTCATTGTTTTGTGACACCCCCTTCTGGATTTAACTCGCTCAATCTTTGCTTCCTTCCTACTTTTAGCCACAGCTATAGCAATGCCATCAGATTCTGTTTCACTAGACCCTACAAGCAGAGGTATTGAGGTAGGTTCCTCAGGCACATGACCATCCCTTCTTCTCTTCTTGTTTCTTTTCGTTTGAATTACATTTGCTACTATGGCACTTCCCATTATCTTCTGCATTTCTCTTCTGGTGGCATATCTTTTCTTATCCCCTTTTGTGTGAGACTCTACCATCTTTCACTTGCCTTTTCTTTTTCTTTCTTATTCAGACTCATTAGGGTCATTGTCGAGTTTAGTCTCAGGAACATCACCAACTCCTCCTAGATATGGGACAACCATTGATGAGGCATTAGCACCTCTAACCTCCTTTCTACGCCATACCAAGGGAGTTTCTTTTCCCCCATCTTCTTTACTATCGATATCAAAAGACTTAGGAGTTTGGTCAAACATGGGTTGGGCACTGAGGGGGACTTGTTCCGGCGATCTCGACTCTTGTTCTAACAAAGTTGGTTGAACATCTCCTTAGAGGGAGGCCAAACTTTGTACAACAACCAGTTTTGTTGCTGCTGCTAAGGTATTGGATTTTGGACCCTTCCCTTCAGGCAAATCTCCTTCAAAAAGCCGCTCAGACATGGCAGATGACACAGCCCTAGACGCAACTTCAAGTTCTTCAGAGGGTGTTCCAAGATTGGGCTTCACAACTAACTGGGCCTTGAAATTTTTGGATTTCTCATTGGATAGAACTAAAGTGGGAGAACATGGTAAGATTTCCCCAGATTTAAGAGCAGAAGACGCCACCACTTCAATGTGGGGTGTGTTAGATTCGCCAGTCTCACCAACACCACAGACTGGTGTGGAAAAAGATTCTTCTGGGGGAGGAATTGAGAAATTGAATGAACTGGAATTTTCAATTTCGTGGGAGACAGGAAGCTTTGAAGATGAAGAAGACTTAGACATTTTGATGCGAGGGGAAAACAAACTAAACAAAACTAGTGAATTCAAAGAAGAATTAGAAAGAGATTAGGATAGTTTAATTCACTAAGGGGCAGTATTTAAGAAGGCTATCAGGTCCCTGAACAGTAGCAACGTTTGGATTTAAAGTGAAGGGACGTCTGAAACTGACACGATTAATGGGGGAAGGACACGTGGCAGTGACCGTTGACAGATAATTGTGTAGCATAAGTGATACTAACCTTTGGGGGACCAGGTCCCTTTCTTTAGATGGACCTGCCTGTATGATTTAATCTTCCCTCTAGCCAACATGCCATGAGTGTGTACCTGCAATAAGGTACCAGATGTGAATTCTCAAACGAAAAGAAAAACAACCTGTATAGATACTTTCCCCTCTTAACATAGTCAGAAAGATGGATTTCATGCAAGATGGTTATGAAATTAGGTGACTTTGTGCATCCCTAGCTTCAGTCTATTCCTGACAAAACCTTTTTTGCTCAAAGGCTTTGTAAAGATATCAACCACTTGTTCTTCTGTCTTGCAAGATCTCATCACCACATTTTTCTTCTCAACATTATCCCTAAGAAAGTGATGCCTCACATCTATGTGTTTAGTCCGAACAGGGTTCTTGGCCATGTTCATTGCACTTGTGTTGTCGTATATGAGGGGAATAGTGTTTGTGAAAACACCAAAATCTTCGAGTTGTTGCTTAATCCATAAGAGTTGAGCACAACAAGATGCAACAACCACATATTCTGCTTCTGCTATAGGCAAGGCTACTGAATTTTGCTACTTGGTTCCCCATGAAATCAGTGATGATATTAGGAAATGTGCCATGCCTGAAGTGCTTTTTCGATCAACAAGAAAACATGCATAGTCAGCATCAGCATAACCAATAAGATCAAAAGAGTCACCGGGAAGGTAGAAAAGGACCAGGTCCTGTGTTCCTTTCAAATATCTAAATATTCGCTTAGCTGCCTTCAAGTGTGATTCCTTGGGTGTTGCTTGGAACCTGGCGCACATCTCTACACTGAAAATTATGTCAGGCATGCTTGCAGTGAGGTAAAGAAGTGACCCAATAATTCCTATGTACATGGTCTGATTTACATCAATTCCTTCTTCATCCATGTCAAGTTTGACACTTATGCTCATGGGAGTGTCAAGAACTTTCACCTTAAGTATTGTGAACTTTCTGAGTAGTTCTTTTATGTACTTCTCTTGGCATATTGACGTGCCCTGAGGGGACTGTTTGATTTGCAACCCCAAAAAGAATATAAGCTCTCCCATCATGCTCATTTCAAATTCACTACTCATCAACTCAGCAAACTCTTTGCACAGTGAATCTGAATTAGCTCCAAAGATGATATCATCTACATATACCTGCACAATCAACAACTCCTTACCTCTGGATTTTAGGAATAGAGTATTATCAATTTTACCTCTTTTGAACCCGTTTGCAAATAGGAATTTTGATAGGCGCTCATACCAAGCTCTGGGAGCTTGCTTCAGGCCATACAGAGCTTTATCCAGCTTCATCACATGGTTTGGGAAATCAGCATCTTCAAAACCTGGAGGTTGCTTGACATACACCTCCTCCTTCAAATACCCATTTAGAAAGGCACTCTTGACATCCATTTGGAATAGTTTGAACTCCATGTAGGCAGTAAAGGCTATTAAGATTCTGATGGCTTCCATTTTGGCTATAGGAGCAAAAGTCTCATCATAGTCAATCCCTTCCTCTGGATTATATCCTTGTACCACGAGTCTTGACTTGTTTCTGGTGATGATCCCATGCTCATCAAGTTTGTTTTTGAAGACCCATCTAGTCCCGATAATGGTTCTGTTGTTGAGAGGTCTGGGGACCAGGTGTCATACCTTGCTTCTCTCAAACTAGTGGAGTTCTTCCTGCATTGATGTTACCCAATCAACATCCTTTAATGCTTCCTTGATGTTTTTGGGCTCAATGGTGGATATGAAGGCTGGATATGCAACAAGATTTCTTGTTTTGGATCTAGTTTGTATTCCAGAGTCGAGTGGAGAGACAAGATTGTCCAAAGGATGAGAAGATTGATGCTTCCATCCGGACTTTCTAGTTATCTCCTCTTCAATATCAGCAGCAGATTCATCTTCTTCATGATCTTTGCTCTGAGAGTCTCCCTCTTGAGCTGTACTAGAGGGACCAGGTTCTTCTGTGAGTTTTGGACTTTTTCCTTCATTTGGAACCTGTTCACTTTTAGTAGTTTGGATTACTATGTCTGATTGACCCTTCATCAGTTCCTCCAATTCAATGTCTTCATTGTTTTCATCCATGTTCTTTTCATTAGATTCATCAAAAAACACATTTATACTCTCTTCAACACACAAAGTTCTTTTATTGAAAACTCTGTACGCCTTGCTGGTGGAGGAGTACCAAACGAACACCCCTTCATCACTCCTAGCATCAAACTTGCCAAGATCATTCTTTCCATTATTCAATACAAAGCATTTGCAACCAAAAAGGCTTCAGATGAGCAATTGAAGGTTTCCTGTCATTCAACAATTCATAAGGAGTTTTCTTGATCACAGACCTGATGAGACACCTGTTTGTAACATAGCAAGCTGTGTTGATTGCTTCTGCCCAAAAATTCATTGCAAGCCCCGAGTCAATCAACATGGTTCTAGCAGTATCCACTAGTATTTTGTTCTTTCTTTCAACAACTCTATTTTGCTGAGGAGTTCTTGGAGCAGAGAAATTGTGATGGATTCCATTTTTAGCACAAAAGCCTTCAATTTGAGAGTTTTCAAACTATGTGCCATGATTTGATCTGATGCTTGCTATCTTGCAGTTCACCTTCAGTTGAACTTCTTTGGCAAAGGTGATCAATGGTCCAGTTGTCTCATCTTTGGTCCTCAAAAACATGTTCTAGGTAAACCTGGAGAAATCATCAATAATTACCAGAATGTATTTCTTACCTCCTCTGCTTTGAATTCTAATATGTCCACATAGATCCCTGTGGAGAAGTTCCAGAGGTCTGGTAGTGCTCACACCTTTCATGGTTTTAAAGGATGATCTTGTTTGTTTCCCCCTTACACAGGCCTCACAGACTTTGTTGTCAGAAAACTTCAGTTTCGACAGTTCACGAACCAGGTCCCCTGCAGCAAGCTTGTTTAGCAAGGATGAGCTTACATGTCCCAAATGCCTATGCCATATATTTACATTGTTAGTTTGAGCACTTAGGCATGAGAGGATGTCCCCTTCTACCGAGTTAAGATTTGCAACATACATGTTTTTGACTCTTTTGGCAGACATAACAACTTTGTTAGTTACACAGTTAGTAAGTAAACACCTGTCAGACAAGAATTTAACTTAATTTCCCTTATCAAAAATTTGAGATACACTTAAGAGAATGTATTTCAAACCATTCACATAATGAATATTATCTATGGAATGATCAGATGATCTTCCTATTTTCCCAATTTTGAGAATGAAACCCTTCTTCCTATCACTAAATGACACACCACCGCTCTAGTGTGCTTCCAAAGAGAGGAAGTTTTGAGTGTCTCTAGTCATGTGCCTTGAGCATCCACTATCGAAGTACTAGCTCTGACTGCTCCCTCTCTTCTGCACAAGAATCACTTATTAGATTTAGGAACCCACTTGAGATGGAGTTCCCAAAAACTATCAAAATGCTTAATGAGAAACCTTCCTGTCCATGGGGGCAAAGTGTTCTTGCTAAAATGGTATCTGGGACCAGGTACTTTTTTCTTTTCTACATAACCTTTTTCTTGATTTGAGAAACTTCTCCGGCCTTTCTTTTACTCCATTTAGAATCTCACATTTTTCTTTCAGATGACCATTTCTTCCACAATGGGTACACAGAAGATTGTCAGAAATAGAGACATATTTATTGTGGGGATTATGTGGAGGCTCTATCTGTCTACAACCTAAACCCTTTTTGCTGTTGAACTTCTGATTCGCTAAGTTAGAAAGAATCTTAGACAAATCAGTCCATTTGAGGGAGTGGTTCAACTCTTCATTGATCTTACATAGATCCTTCACTAATTGAGAGTTTCTTTCAAGGGAGGCAACTAACTTAGACTCAGATGCCTTCAGTTTCTCTTCTAGCTCGACCTCAAAGTTACTAAGCTTTCGTTTCCCACCCTCAGAGATACCAGGTTCCTCATTGGGCTGCAAACTATCAGTCTCAAGAATACTTATCCTAACACTCACTTCAAACATTTGAGATTTAAGAGCTGCGATTTCATCCTCACACAGACTCAGCTTTTCACTTATCATCAAATTATCAGAAGTTAATACATCGACTGAGTCAATTAGAACAACAACAAGTTTTATCAATCTTTTAATAGAAAAAGTATCTAGGTCACTTTTGAGATAAACAAGAGTTACCTCATCAGATTTTTCCATTAGTGAGAAAATGGAGTTGAATATAGTTTCATCATCTTTGACAGCCATCATTGAGACATCTTCATGACTATCTTCCTCTTTCTCGGATTCACTGGATCCATTTCCTCAGACAGCAAAGGCTTTCTTCACTAGTTGATCAGCATGAGCCTTTCTTTTGGCATGGTCTAGGACCTGGTCCCTTCTTCGAGGTTTGAAATCCTGAGTTTCCTTCTTCTAACTTGGACAGTCCCCCATAAAATGGCCAGGTTTCCCAGATTTATGACAAAGATCATTTGTATTTGCTGCTCTATTGGTGGAACCTTTCTTTTGAAAACCTCCATGCTTATTGGTTTTCTTCTGGAACCTTCTAGTGATGTATGCTATTTCATCCTCTTCTTCAGTCCCATCATTTGAAGATATTTTCAGGGCCACTAATTTTTCCTTCTTTCCTTCCTTCATGGTTGACCCCTGTTGCCTGTTCCAATCGTAGGTTTGAAGGTTTCCAATCAACTCATCCATGGTGAGTACCTTCAGATCTTTTACTTTAGTGATAGCATTCACTTTGCTCTCCCATGACTTGGGAAGCATCTTGAGAATCTTTCGAACTTGTTTGCTTGGTTGAATAGGCTCATCAAGACATCTCAGTTCATTGGTTATGGAAGTGAATCTGGTATTCATCTCGTGGATGGTTTCACCTTCCTTCATACAAAAGCTCTCATATTGAGTCGTAAGCATATCGACCTTACACTCATTTACTTGTGTAGTTCCTTCATGGTCTGTTTTGAGACAATCTCATATTTCTTTAGCTGTCTCGCACGTAGATATTATGTTGTACTCATCTGGACCGATTCCACATACCAGCAGCTTATTCACTCTGTAGTTCTTCTCCATCTTCTTCATGTCCACTTCATTGTATTCCCTTCTGGTTTTGGGAATCACCTTGGTAAGTTCTCTATCTACTACATTTTTTGTGGGCATGTAAGGTCCGTCAAGAATCACATCCCATAGTTCCGTGTTCAGCATTGATGTAGTCATGCATGCACGTCTTCCACCAACCATAAAATTGTTCGTTGAAACGAGGTGGTCTAGTGGTTGACTGACCTTCTTCCAGGTTAGGTGGAGCAGCCATTCCTTCAGGACCTTTTCTTTTCTTGGTGTTATCCAAATAGAAAAGTCAAGCTCTGATACCACTTGTTGGAATGTATGCGTCCACTAATTACGATAGGACCAGGTCCTTAACACAATTATGATGAATAGAAAATAAATATTGAAAATAAAGATAGCACACACAACTTTACGTGGAAAACTCCTTGCTCAAGGGAGTAAAACCACGAACTGTCTCACAGGATTTTCAAACTGCTTTTACTAAACTTCACAAGCCAAAGTAAAACCCAGTTTAAAACACACGCGATTAACCTCCTAATCTCTATTCTGAGTAATACACTATCACTCAATGAGCCAAAGAAATGCCTACATTTCTTACTATACTAACCCAACTGATTAATATAAACTTTGACGTAAGACACGAAGTTGCCCTCAACTAAGTTCTTACAATGATTCAACCAAGGTTGAAACGTTTCTATCACAAGCGAAACGAATCCTACAATATAAGCACGAATAAAAGCAATCAAAGTAACAGCTGGTTCAGGAAGCAATTAGGCAATCTATGAGGTCCCTTGTTGTTTTTGAAGATTGAATATCGCTCTTTGCATGAATAAGTGATTTGTTGTTGTCATGTTGAATATATCAAACATCAAGAGTTAATACACATTGGACAAACAACCTTGCCCCTTCTGAATGGTGTAGTACACTGACGACCTCACCAACTTCTGACGCGGACAACTTTCTAGCTGTATAGCATATGGACCTGGGTGAACATACTCCGCAGAGGACCGGGTCCCTGCATTCGTGAGGAGATCATCAAAACATCTTGGAGCATTAAGACTTATCAATGAAGCCTCAGAAGGTTTGGCATACGCAAGATAGAAGTTGCATCATGCTGTAAAAGGACTTGATTTATTGTAAGGTATTTGAGCATGTGGAAACCTCTAAGTAGCGTGCAAATGCATTTAGACAGGTACAACCTTTCGAGTCCTATAGCATACATGAAGGAAGGCAATTTATAAAGAACATTCTTTGTATTCTGAAGGGTGAGTTCCTTGATACCATTTTTTTACAACAAAAGCATCCATTCATCGATAACTGAGTGATGTGATGAAGGAATTGAAGAAATATTCAACAAGAATGACCTAATGGCTCCATAATGCTGCGACAGAATTGTATTAATGATGTCTATTAATGTGTTTAATGGCTTGCTCTGTCAAAACTGAGAAGAAAATACAAGTTTAGGGATTGAGGGACAAACATGTCTCCACACACTAGACAAAACACTCATTCTTGCAGCTTCGTCAATAAGCAAATTCTGCTGAATCTGGTGTTTCACATTAATCGGAAGAGTGCTAAGCCTATCAACTATGTCCCCTTCAACTTTAAGTCTCTTACAGCTACTTAGCATTGCCATTTTGTGTTCTAATAAATAAAAAAATGGGGAAAAAAGAAGTCAGAATAATTCAGTTTCTTCGAGATGATAATTAACCATACGTATTACACTATTAGAATTCACAGCAAAGAGAGGATAAAGAAAAACCTACGGTTAGATGAATGCTCTGGGAATTGACATGAATATAGGACTTCCAACATAATTTGCACAAAATAAGCCAAAAATATTTGACAAAATATGACGTAAAAATAATTGGCAAAAAAAGGACCTATTAAAAAAGGAAAATATATCCAACAAGGCTAAGACTAGCATAAAATTTACTAATTAAAATCATACTATAAAATAAGATAATAACAAATATACAAACAAGATTGGTATATACAAATGGAGGTTGCAGTTTATATATTTCTCTTGTGTGTTTGTAAATTTCATTTGCGAATATACAAACAGGGTAAGTATATACAAATTCTGTATTTATACATTTAGAAATTTTTCAAAATTTTGTTTGTATATTTCACTTGCCAATATACAAACATGGTAATTTATTATATATTTTTCATAAATTGTATACAAATAGCTAGGGTAAGCATATACAAATTCTGGATTTATACAATCAGGAAAATAATTATATAAATTCTGGATTTATACAATTAGGGACCAAATTATACAAATTCTGGATTTATACAATTAGGAAATCGAATAGCAAATTTTTGCAAAACAATAGCCACAAATTAAAATCATCGAAACTATAGCTACATTACATAATATACTCTACATGTTTGTTATTTCGCGTAATTTACCCAAAGAAGCTATAATATTATTTTGATAGTAAATTTACACGGTTTTACCTAATTCCCTATTTCACGTATTAATAGAAATTGTATCTGACTATTTTTTTTTCTCACATTTCTCTCATATATATATTAGCTATATTTCTCTCCCGCATCTTAACTCCACCAATTTAACACGATTCATTTCAATTTCTTCTAGTTTAAACTAAATATGTTTTTTAAATTCGCGTTTTTGTGATTATTCATATCATGTAAAACAATTATTTCACAGTAAATAAATCTACATATTTGTTCTTCCAATTCTTTTTTTCAAAGTACAATTTTCAATTATTTTGTTAGGATTTGTGCTAAGCTTTCACAAATTCTCTATCAATACTAGTGAGCATTTACGCGCTTTGCGCGGCCATAAAGTCTATTTATAAATTTAGAAATAAACTTATTAAAATTTAATCGAAATAATAACATACTTCCATATATATCCTTACAAAATCAATAATATACATTAAAAATTTTCTTCTAATAAAATAAAGTAAAGCATGAAATGAAAAGTAATGGTAGATATAAGTAGAAATGAATTGTATTTTAATATTGTTTTTTAATTACTTATTATTTTTTCAAAATCATTTTTTTTTCTATTCACGTATCTAATTTCCCCCTCATTTGTTCATACCCTAAATAATAAGCTCTAGTATAGAAAATAGGTTACTTTCTCTCGAGTTTTCATTATTTTCTTCGTGATTATCTCCGTTTTCTTTCCCTCTCTCATCCTACTTCCTCTTTGTTATTTTTTGGACCGTTACTTCTTTCGATCCTTTCTATATTTATTTATTTATTCAATTTTCATTATTTTCTTGTTTCCCTAATTCTTGTTGTTAGTCAAAGATTGTACTTTAATTTTGAATAATAAAAAAATTTAATACTTTTTTCTACTTTAATATTCTCATTACCTATTTGAAATCTAACGTCTTTCATCTTTCCTCATCTTTTATAGTAATTACCTTCCCCTAATTAATTGAGTAATTATTTAATCGAAGTTAAAGTTTTAAATTAAAATGATAGGTTAGAAAGAGACTTGAATACAATAAGTGGTAGTTAATAGTAAGTAATTGAAAAAGATGAGTAACATATAGTCCAAGAAATATTTGATGTAGTGACTTTTGATTATTTTTTTTGTTTTAATAACAAAAACAGATTAAAAAAAATAGGAAAATGGTAAAAATTGAGAAAAAAGAAAAATATGATTATTGATTATAGAGTTGTAATATCACTTTGTCTATGCCCAACTATATATAGATATTAATTTTAAATTTCAAGCTATCATATATTTGGATAGATTAAAAAATTATGGTGCTAATTCAATTCAAGTTTCGATTTGTTAAACTATTGATGATAACTTATATTCAAATCACTCATGTAAAAGACAAATATAAATTCAACTCATACTGAAACGAGATTATTCGAATTTTAAAATAGTTAGTTCAACGTAATTCACTTTTTTTAATTCGAACTAAATTTGAAACTTTAAATATGTCAAAATTAAGTTTGATTTCATTTC
>JAJONQ010061354.1:0-11385 GCA_036250385.1 Solanum microdontum
CCCCCCCCCCCCCCCCCCCCCCCCCCCCCCCCCCCCGAGAGTGGACGAAAGGTTTAATCTTTGGATCAACCACCCTTCATTCAAATTAGTTGGAGTCGGCTTATCGACATTCAATATCCATTCTTTTTCCTATGTAGACATATTGTAAGGTTTTGTTATATATATATAGTTAGCTTGTGATTTTTAGAAACCAAATTAACATCTATAACGTTAGAACATACTAAAATGGTCTAACATACAGAGATCATTCTTAACCCTGTTGCATGTGCTATTTCTTTTTTCATGTTAGTTTGGCTATATAACACACTGTTGGAAGAGGTTTCATAACTTGGTAAAAAGGAGAAAGAGAAATTCCTTCAACTCGATTTCGACATACTTATTCACATTCGATAGTTATCCAAAATAATATCATGAGCTTAAATACTTCACTGTTATGAAGTGAGGAATGTATATTAATTGATTATGATTAATTATAAAAATCTATTTACAAATACATATCACATGTTTATTATTGATCTCTCTCTCACACACGATACTCTTATTAAAAAAAAAACACACACACAAACGATATATAAATGAAAAGATTAACACAGCCATTCACTCTTATTATTAAAAAAATGATTAATTTTTAGGAAACTCATAGTGTAAGGAGCAAATTACATCTTATACCTATCCTTTTATAATTTACAAAAATCCCTTCAAATCTGTGTCATTTGGATACATCTCATTCATCCGGATACATAACTTTTGATACATTAGACAACTTGTCTGTTGAGATTAAAAAGAAAAAAAAAACGTAAAATTAAATGTCAGTTCCCCAAATCACGCAAATCAAATTGATGTCAATCTCTCCCAAGTCATAACAAATTCAAACAATTCAAATTTTGAATTTTCTTCTCTCAAATTTCTCTCAAATCATAAAAGATTCAAAAAGTCGAAAATAGTAATTGATACATGATGATATATTTATTTTGTTGAGACATTTAGATATGAAAATAGACTAGAACTCATATGTATCAGGAAAAGATTAACAACAAAAAATCAAAAAAAAAATTCAACAAGTTATTCTATCAATTTTGTGTCATATACATAACTATGAATATGATACAAACTGATATTGTTATAAAGCATTAATTTTTATGTATCAACAATAATATTTGATAATGTCTACAGATACATAACATTCTAGTTGAATAACTCTGGGGGTATATGACCATGATACATACTGATTTGTGTTTCAATAAATTAAGGTTATGTATCAACTAATATTTAAACACGATACATTGTGCATGATAAAATTGTAAAGTATCATAATGTTGAAACGAAGACATTATACATTAATTTAAGAAACAAAAACAACTAGATACATCAAAAATCTGATCTCATATATATCAGAAAAAGATGAACAACAAAAAATCGACCAACTATTTGATTTGTTGAAAGAAAAAATAAATGATGAAGAAATTCTTTTACACTTTCTCCTTTGCTTTGTATCAACTCCCTTAGCTTTTTTTCACTTTATACAATGGCGTCACCCATAAATCTTGACCCAAAGTTTTTATTGGAGCCAACAACAACTCGACCTTTTTTGGTTGTTTTTTCCACAGTCGATTTTGAAGTCGAAGATACATCCTTCTTCGAATAATTGGGTAATCTCAATACCAAAAGATGGAGTATCATCCATATGTATCAGGAATTTGTAGATGAAAAAGCTATTTTTAAAAAAAAAAAAAAAAATAACTAATGAACTGAAAAGGAAAAAATGGACGAAGAAGAACTATCTTTTCAATAACTTACAATTGATGAACTGGAGAGAGAAAAAAAATTGAAATTCAAAAATGAAGTGATGGAGGTAATTAGTGATACCAATGTATCCGAAAAAATAAAAGAAATTGAGGAAAATGAGAATTTTTGTATTTTTTAAAATAGTAAAGAATAACAAAATATAGGGTAAAAAAAGATGTATAGTTAAAAGTCAACCGGAATCCTGTACACGGTTACTGACTTACTTCCATCTAACCTCACAAATCACGATGTGTTGGAATTATGACCTCCTTAATTCTATAAAGGAACATGTACTTACTATTTGTTCCTCACCATTTTGAAGTTAGCAGTAAATAATTTCGTATAATAACTAGTTCAAAACTTCGTATTATTTATAGCACCTTCAAATAACACAATGATTACACAACTATGTAACCCAAGGAATTATAAACTCTAATTCCTAACTATCCAAGACAAAAAAACCCAGGTTTAAGTCTTCTATCGTTCTTCAAGTTCTTCAAACTTGTTAAACGAAACTTACTCACACTACTTGATTGTAATAAAAAACTCTTGATCACAATCTTACAACTTTTTCTCTCAACTCGCAGCACTCCCCAAGTAAATATCAAAACTCTCACAAAACTCTTGATCGTGTTTTGATTTTCTCTCAATGTAAGTGCGCAAGTTTCTCCAAAGAAACTATTGCCCTATTTATAGATTTGGACTTGAATCCAAAACCTATTTCAACTAGCACTCTTATTTGTGCTCTGCTTCCTTTTCCTCTTGAAACTTGGAAGCTCAAGCGTACTATTCTTGCTTCGTGTAGAACTCCTAACAAATTATAAAGCACTACTTTATTTCCAAAACCTTCTCCCAGTCAGATTTGGATTAGCTTGGAACATGTTGATACGACCTGTTCTATACAACTTTGACACTTTGACATTCTTCAAAATATCTAGACCTTTTTCATCTTACAAATTTCCCTTTTTTGAACGATGGCAAATTATTCAAGCCTCTGTATTGCATTGAACAGAATAACATGTACGCGTAACATATGTATGTGTATGCAAGCCAAGCTTCCCCCCTTTTGACATCAGACAAAAACATGCAAAGCAGTAATAACCCAATAAACCATAACAAGGAAAACCACAAAACTTTAGTCATTAGTTACACAAAAGAAGAATGCAGCAAAAGTCATCATCCACAACAGTTGGTAAAGCAAATTACAACTTAAAGAAGGACTCAAAACACATGACACATCATAGGTAGGCAATGTTACACAAAGGGCGGCACACAAGAAGATGAGGACGGAGAGCCCTTAGCGAACATATCAACAAGATTCTTCAGATGAGCCGACTTTGAATTTCGCTCTGTCTCCAGTGTTACTTGAGTCTTAGCCAATTCTTCCTTGAGTTTAAAGTTTTCTTTGACCAACCCAGCATGCTCAAGCCCATAACTAATATGCAACTGATCCATAGCAGCTGAGTGAGAGACCTTAAGAGCAACAATTTCCTCATTACTTGTGGTCAACAATGCGTTCAAGTGTTGCACATGAGCATTAGTCCCTCTAGATGTAGCAGGTATGACAACATGATCTACTTCCCCCAACACATCTTTTGTAGTTTGTTCTTGCCAATCTTTAACTGGAACGCAAAAATACTCAAACACTTCTCCTAACCAAAATCCATACCCAAGCCCATGGTCTTTATCATCATGCACACAAATCTTATGAATGTGACTCAGAAATAATTTAGGCAGATTGATTTGAACCTTAGAAATCAATAATTCCATGAGTGTGAGATCTAAATAGTTCACCTTTGTATGCTTCTGTGATCTAGGAAGAATGATCTTATGCACTACATAAAAAAGAAGCTTATGTAAAGGAAGCATGACTCCTTTATCCACCCTAGTGTAAACCTCAAGCAGAGGATCATGTGCAAACCTATGCGATATCTCAAGAGCTGATGAAAGTCCTTCCAAAGGAGGCCATATTCGTTTGACATAGTGACACCATCCTACATTTGGTACACCCAGTAGTTTTGACAAAACTTCAGCTGTTAAGGTGAAAGATATCCCTCCTAACTTACTCATAGTAGAGGAAGAAGACCCAACCGCATTGATATAAAACTCCCTCGTTTCTT
The DNA here is from genome assembly GCA_036250385.1 of Solanum microdontum. Taxonomy (NCBI): domain Eukaryota; kingdom Viridiplantae; phylum Streptophyta; class Magnoliopsida; order Solanales; family Solanaceae; genus Solanum; species Solanum microdontum. Next base: position 3,906 of record JAJONQ010061354.1, read on the forward strand.
TCCTACCCATTTTTCACCTTCTATTACCCTGAAGAAACATAGCACTCCAACCTTGTGCCTGTAACAGTATAAGCAAATCCCCCATTTCATTTCCCCCAATTCCTGTAACAACCCTACCTCTAATCACGGTTCTTTTCTTAAATGCCAAGATTCTCGCCTTACGAGTTTCAATATTAACTACAATATCACTATCAGAATCATCAGTATAACTAGAAGTTTGTACTGATTTAGACAACGTGACTTGTTCATTGGAATGACCTATAGACGCAGTTCTCTTTCTTTTCCTATCTTTCTTAGTTACAATAACATCATCAAGAACATCAATAGGATTTTCAGGAAGGATAAACTTACTTTTCTTTCCATGGGATTTCTTGGTTGAATTAGTGAGTAGCATTGCATCCAAATCACGCTGCACCGCCCTAGTAACCCGTACTGGAATCGCCACTGATGGTTCAGAAGGTGGACATTTTCCAGCTGCTTGACGAAGTCGGGAACCGAGTTGTTTAGGGATCAGCTTAACCAACAAAGTATCATTGTCGTCGCAATACGTGGTCTATACATGTTCCTTGGACGATTTTAGTTCCTCCTTACAATATGAATTCGTATTGTCTCCAATGTCAAACACCAAACTCTAATATCTTTCTTCCCCCTGAATCGAAGTGTCTTCCATGAAGGGATAGGCAAGATGTGTTACACCAAATGAGTCAATGAGCATTACATCGGGGAAGATGAACAAACTTTCTTGATACTCATATGGTATGATAGCAAGGTTGTGGTTTTCAGATGGTGAAGTCATAATTTGAGAGATAATGAAGAATATGGTTTCTCTTAAGGAAGAAGAAGTGAGATGTGTTTTGGGGAGTTGGTATTGGGAAGTGGAAGGGTTTTAGAAGAGGAAGAGGGAGATATAATTGATTTGATAGTTTGGAGAGATTGATTTGATTTTTTGGCGGTTTAGTCATATATATCAGACAAAGTTTTTTAATGAGGGAACGGGTAGGGAGACACATCATCATATCTTAGTCTTCTTTTAGAAGTGTAGTGTACATACCTTTAGTTGTATGATGATAGCCTTTGAAGTCTTGATCCCTTGAGTCACTAATTTCCTGTTCCTTTCAAAGTGTTCCCTTGTTAATGCCTTAGTGAAGATGTCAACAATTTGTTGTTCAGTGGCATAGAAGTTCGTGGAGATTTGTCCCTTTTCCATATTGTCTCTTAGAAAGTGATGATGAATATCAATGTGTTTTGTTCTCTTATGTTGTACATGATTTTTTACAATGTTGATTGCACTTGTGCTATCACAAAAGATTGGTACACGCTCAATACTAAGACCAAAATCACTCAGCTATTGTTAAATCTATAACAGTTGAGCACAACATGAGGTTGTTGCTACATATTCAGGTTCTACGGTGGATGATGCAACCGAGTTTTGTTTCTTTGATCCCCAAGAAATTAAACATGATCTTAAGAAGTGAGCCATACATGTGCTACTTTTTCTATCTGCTAGGTAACCGGTATAATCCAGATCAACATATCCTACTAGTCCGAAATTACTTCCTTTTGGATACCATAGTCCTAGATCAGTTGTTCCTTTTAAGTATTTGAGAATTCTTTTAACAACTTGGAGATGAGATTCATTGGGGTTGGTTTGAAATCAAGCACACAAGCCCATACTGAACATAATATCAGGCCTGTTGGTAATAAGATACAAAAGTGAACTAATCATACCTCTATACAATTTTTGTTCCATAACAGAACCTGTTCGTTCGAGGTATAACTTTGTGGTTGTGGCTATTGGGGTGTCTATTTGTTTGGCATCTTCCATTTTGAATCTTTTGAGCAGTTCCTTGACATATTTTTGCTGGTGAATTAATGTACCTATAGACCCCAAAAAGTAGTTTAACTCTCCAATCATGATCATCTCAAACTCATTGCTCATAAGGTTGGCAAATTCGTTTGTGAGTGCCTTGTTTGTTGCTCCAAAAATGATGTCGTCAACGTACACTTGTACAATCAGTAGATCTTTTCCTTTGATTTTGAGAAAAAATGTGTTGTCAATTTTACCTCTTGAGTATCCATGGCTTAGGGGGAATTTTGACAATCTATCATACCATGCCCTTGGAGCTTGTTTCAACACATAAAAAGACTTTTCAAGTTTGTAGACATGGTCAGGATAGTCAATCTTCTCAAAGTCAGGGGGTTGTTTAACGAACACTTCTTCTTTTAGTAATCCATTGAAGAATGCACTTTTTACGTCCATTTGATACAAGGTGAATTCCATGTGTGCTGCAAATGCTATGAGTAATCTGATTGCTTCCAACCTTGTCACCGGTGCGAAAGTTTCATCATAATTTATCCCTTCTTCTTGATTGTAACCTTGAACTACCAACCGGGCTTTGTTTCTGGTTATTGTACCATGTTCATCTAACTTGTTCCTGAACACCCACTTTGTATCAATCATAGTTCTGTTTGATTGTTTAGGTACAAGGTTTCAAACTTTACTTTTTTCAATTGGTCAGTTCCTCTTCCATGGCTATTATTTAGTCTGCATCTTGAAGGGCTTCATTATTCTTCTTTGGTTCTATCATAGACAAGAATGCATTGAAGGCACAATGATTTTTCATCCCTGATCTGATGGTTATTTCAGAAGTGAGATCAGTGAGTATGTTGTCCAAAGGATGTGACCTTTGATATTTGTAATCTTTTAGGACCAAATTTGGTGTTTCTGTATCTTGACCATTATTTAGCTCTGTTTGTTCTTCTTCAGGCACCCTTTCTATGTTCCTTTCTTGGTCATTAAGAGTATGGATGTTGATTTCATCATTTTCGTGGGGGAGACATGGTCCTTTTTCCTGTTCCTTTGCATTATCAACGGGTGCCTCTGAAATTTCATCATCTTTCTGCAGGTTCTGGTTATACATTGTACTCATCAAACACAACATGAATACTCTCTTCCACACACATGGTTCGTTTGTTCAGTACCTTATAGTCTTTGCTATGTGTGGAGTAGCCTAGACAAATTGCCTCATCGCTTCTTGCATCGAATTTTCCTAACAGGTTTTTTTCCATTATTATGAACGAAACATTTACATCCAAATATTCTTAGATATGAGATATTGGGTTTTCTGCCTTTTAATAGCTCATACAGGGCTTTATCTAGCAAGGGTCGCGACATACATTTATTTATTGTGTAGCATGTAGCATTGATGGCTTCAGCCTATAATTGGTTGGTGATTTTGCTAGCGATCATCATTGTTTTAGCCATTTCTTGGAGGGTTCTATTTTTTCTTTCAACTACACCATTCTGTTGTGGGGTTCTAGGAGCAGAGAAATTATGATCAACTCTATGAAAGTCACAGTAATGAGCAAATTTTGAGTTTTCAAATTCAGTACCATGATCAGACTTAATTGAGATCAATTGTTTTTCAAGCTTATCTTGGAGTTTTCTTATAAGGGAGAAAAAAGCTTCAAATGCATCATCTTTAGAAGCTAAAAAGAGTGTCCAAGTATACCTGGAGTAATCATCAACTAGAACAAACACATATATTTTTCCTCATCTGCTTTTGACTCTCATGGGACCACATAAATCCGTGTGTATCAGTTCAAGGGATCTGGTTGACCTTATGGCCTGTTTGGTTTTAAATGATGATTTTACTTGCTTTCCTAGAGTACATGCTTCACAAACTTTTGTCTCTTTGAATTTTGTTTTAGGTAGTCCTATAACTAGTTCATTAGAGATGAGTTTATTTAGTTGTACATGGCTAGTATGACCTAGACGTTTGTGCCATAGAAAAGGATCTTTGTCGATCACACTTAAGCAGACTAAGTTTTCATCAGATATCCTTGAGGTATCTACTGTATATACATGTTTATCTCGATTTCCTGTCAGAACAACCTTTTGTGTTTTGAGATTAATAACTTTAACATCAGTTGATGAGCAGATTACCTCATTTCCTTTATTACACAGTTAAGATATACTTAGTAAGTTATGTTTCAAACCTGCTACATGATATACTTTGTCTATTGAGTGTTCATCTAATCTGCCTATCTTTCTGATGCCTTTAATTTGACCCTTTTTTCCTCCACCAAAAGCTACCATTCCACCCCTTCCTTCTTTAAGTGAGAGAAATTGTGATGTATCTCCAGTCAAGTGTCTCGAACAAGCACTATCCATGTACCAATATTGCTTGCTTTCTCTCACATTTTCCTGAAAGAATTGCAAAGGTTAGTTTTAGGCACCCAGATTAACTTGGGTCCTTTACTAGAAAGGATGAATAAGATCTATATGTATCCATTTAGGTAGATTAGATTTCTTTTGAGTATACCAGTTCCTTTGAGGTGTCTTATATGTGCCTTTTGTTTTATTGTTAATGGTGACTCTGTATTTTGGGTAATTGATCTAGAGTGACCTGAGTTACCATAGATGATGCACAACAAAGGATTATCAATTTAGGGTTGATCAAAGCCTATTCCAGTTTTTTGATTTCGGTGATTATTTCCTAGATGTGATACAATCATAGATGACTTAGTCCATTTATTTGCTTGTTCAAGCTCATATTTAGTCCTAGTTAGTTCAAATCTCAATTTTACTGATTTTTCTCTTTCAGAACATAATTCGTTGTTGAACTTTTTAATTTCAAGTTCATCTTTTGACTTATCACAGATTTTGTCCTTACCTGTTTTTTTAAGTTTTAGGATTTCAGTTTTATTGGACATGTTCCAAGACTCTAGTTGCTGAACTTTTTGTGATAAAAGCTTATTTTTCTCTTTTAGGTTAGCATTGAGTTTTTCAAGATTTATATACTCAAATTCTAAACTAGTTAGGGCGGCAAGTATCTGATTCTTGGTTTTAACTAGTTCCTGAATTGTATCTATAGATGTGAGCATTAGAAAAGATAATTTTTTCTTAGAGAATTTTATTAGCTTATCTTTGAGATCAAGAAGGCTTACCTCTTTTTCTTCAGAGTCTGAGTCAGATTCAGGTTCCGATTCTTCTATGGCCATCAGGGCAATGTCATTAACATCTTCTTCATACATCTTTGAACCTATTCCCCAGGCTGCATACATAGCTTGCTCCTTCTCTTTGTTTTTTCTTTTGTTTAAAAAATCCTTCTTCTCCTTTCCAGCCCTTTCTTTTTTCCATTCTACTTCCCACATAGGACAATCCTTAATTTGATGATCAGTTTTTCCACACTTGAAGCATCCTCCACTTTGTGGTTTCTTTGTACTCTTCTCTTTGGTCGTTGGTGCCTTTTTTCTAGACTGTATGCCCCTTTTGAAGAGTTTTTTTGAAGTTTCTGCTGATCAGTGCTAAGTTTTCATCATCTATATCTGATTCATCACTTTCAGTTGCTTTGAATCCAAGATTTTTTTTCTTTGCTTCCCTTACTTCTTTTATCAACATTCATCTCATATGTTTTGAGATTACCTACCTGTTCATCCAAAGTCATATTGGTTAAATCCTTGGCTTTTCTGATTGCAGTGACTTTTATTTCCCATGATCTAGGCAAGGTCCTAAGCACTTTGTCTACCTGTTCCTCAGTGGTGTATACTTTTCCCAAGGAGATTAACTCGTTTACTACAATAGTAAATCTGGTGATCATGTCTTGAAGTGATTCTCCGGATTTCATCTTGAAGGCTTCGTATTCAGAGCATAGCCAAGCAATTCTGAATTTTCAAACTTGAGTTGTACCTTCATGAGCATTCTGTAGAGTATCTCATATTCATCAGGTCCTAGTCTACATACAAGAATGCATTTAGCTTTTGCATATTTTTTCAGCATCTTGTAGTCAGCTTCTCCATATTTTTCTTTAGGTTTTGGAACATATTTTCCTTCACTATCCTTAATAGTAGGGATTAAAGGGCCATCAGTGATTCTAACCCATAACTCATAGTCTTCAATTTGGATGAAGTTCTCCATCCTTGTCTTTTACCATGAGTAGTATTGACCATTGAATAATGGTGGTCTGTTGCTGTGTTGCCCTTGACCATGTTCGGGAGGTGCAGAACTCAAAATGATCTTTATCTTGAGTTATTAGACTCTTGATTAAGATAACCCGCTCTGATACCACTTATTGGAATTATGACCTCCTTAATTCTATAAAGGAACACGTACTTACTACTTGTTCCTCACTATTTTGAAGTTAGCAATAAATAATTACGTATAATAACTCGTTCAAAATTTCGTATTATTTATAGCACCTTCAAATAACACAACTATGTAACCTAAGAAATTATAAACTCTAATTCCTAACTAACCAAGACAAAAAACCCCCAGGTTTAAGTCTTCTATCGTTCTTCAAGTTCTTCAAACTTGTTAAACGAAACCTACTCACACCACTTGATTGTAATAAAAAACTCTTGATCACAATCTTACAACTTTTTCTCTCAACTCGCAGCACTCCCCAAGTAAATATCAAAACTCTCACAAAACTCTTGATTGTGTTTTGATTTTCTCTCAGTGTAAGTGCGCAAGTTTCTCCAAAGAAACTATTGCCCTATTTATAGATTTGGACTTGAATCCAAGACCTATTTCAACTAGAACTCCTACTTGTACTCTGCTTCCTTTTCCTCTTGAAACTTAGAAGCTCACGCGTAGTATTCCTGCTTCGTGTAGAACTCCTAACAAATTATAAAGCGCTACTTTATTTTCAAAACCTTCTCCCAATCAAATTTGGATTAGCTTGAAACATGTTGATACGGCCTGTTCTATGCAACTTTGACACTTTGACATTCTTCAAAATATCTAGACCTTTTTCATCTTACAAGATGATTTAATCAGATTTGAACATACGAGAGACTGAGAGAGTGATTAATCAAATTTGATTACTGTTTCTATTAGGATAATATATAAAATAACGATTATCCTAATTATTTAATTAGGAATTATTGTTATTATTAGTAAATATATAATGTTAAACTAACTGGTATATATTTCAAAAGGTAAACTAATTGAAATATAGGCCGTGTCAATGTTTTAAGAAGCGGAGACGAGGTGTGATGTTTTAGGACGGAGTAGTAAAACCTCAAGCTCGAGACGTCTCATATATAGGGGTGTACAAAATCAAATCGTAAATTGAATCAAATCATAAATCGAGTCAAACCAAAAAAAAAACCCGACTAGTGGTTTGGTATTGGAAAAAAAAATCTGACTATATTTGGGTTGGTTTGGTTTTAACTAAAAAAAACTAACCCGAGACCAAACCCACCCGACATTATATTTGTAATTTTAAAATTTTATTTTATATATAAAAATATTTACTTTGATATAATTTCAAAATATTTTTTATATTATTTCATAGTTTTTATCTTTTAATATATTATTTCACGTGTAAAACTTAGAATTCAGAATGGTCCAATAAAGATTATAGTTCATAGATGTTGTAATTATAATAAAACTTAAATCAAAATCAAATTAATATTAATGCAAAAAGAAAATCAATTCAACACTAAGAATGACAATAATATTGAATATTTGTTC